>CM037160.1:29988658-30093658 GCA_020921065.1 Vaccinium darrowii
AATTTTTATTAATCAGCGTAAATACATCCTTGACATTCTCACTGATGCCGGCCAAACCGGTTGTTGACCCGCCTCTACCCTGATGGAGCAACATCTTAAACTCACAGCTGATTCTGGTGAGCCCCTCTCAGATCCAAGTTCCTACCGTCGACTCATTGGCCGCCTAATCTATCTCACCATTTCCCGACTGGACATCGTTTTTGCCATCAATCTCCTTAGCCAGTTCATGCAAACTCCACGGGTTTCTCATTTGGATGCTACTACTCGCATCCTTCGCTACCTCAAGAGCACCGCCTCCCATGGCTTGCTTTTCTCTACTGGTTTTGATCTCACTATTACTGGTTACATTGACTCGAACTGAGCCAGCTGTCCTATGACTCGACGTTCAACTACCGGTTATTTCATTACTCTTGGTGGCAGCCCCATCTCTTGGCGCACAAAGAAGTAGAGTGTTGTCTCCCGATCCTCCGCCGAAGCTGAATATCGGGCCATGGCTTCCACCACTTGCGAATTATTGTTAATTACTTCTTGATTTGGCGGTTCCTATCTCATCCCCCATAACCCTCTACTGTGACAATCAGGCCGCCTTGCACATTGCCCGCAATCCTGTATTTCATGAGCGATCCAAACACATTGAAATTGACTGCCCCCTCATTCGCGAAAGGGTTCAACAAGGTCTCCTTCAGCTTCACCATATTGCTTCCACTGACCAACTCGCGGACGTCTTCACTACGGCATTGGGGGTAGACCATTTTCGCCGCCTAATGTCCAAGCTGGGCATTACGTCCCTCCATGCTCCATCTTGAGGGGGAGGATTAGCGGATAGTACGGGAAAGTAAATCACGGCAATTGAAATCATGCCAAAGAAAATCAAGGCAGTTGGGATCATGCCATACACGGCACGGAAACAATCAAAGTAAATCAAGGCAATTGAGATCATGCCATACACGGCAGTAATCATGGAAACACTCAATTAGGATTATAATTAGTTTCCTAATTTTCAGGATCTTGATTCTAGTCTTTGTTTCGTATAAATGCATGATTCTATTCTACAATGAAGTTAATGAGAAACAACTTGATTCAGTCAATATCTCCACTTTATCATTCTCTTCTTTATCAATACCTTTTCAACGGTAGCAATTTTCATACACCGGATCTTATTTACAATTTACATAAATGGATATCAATCTCCATTTTGTGGGAGATGGAGACTCAAACTGGGTTGGAGTCTTTCCATTCCCTATTTTGACACATCCATTATACATTTTAGAATTTTGGAGATTGATTGGAGATGCTCTGACTAAAAAAAAAATGAAGTTTGAACATTTTCCTGGCTTTGAAAGCTATATATGTTTCTTTTCGGAAAAAAAGGGTAAGCATTCATAATTAAAGAATTACTCTAAGGTCCATTATAGCTTTTTGTAACATGTCTAGTCCACCTCTTAGTTCCATAACTCCTCTAATCCACTTTTTTACAATTTCTAAGGTGTAAGGTCCACTCTCCATTTTTAATAGACAAATGTACCCTCACATTAAATTTAATACATAACATACTATTGGCGGAAGTTTACCGATGCTGGAAAGTTTGCCGAAAAGTTACCGGCGCCGGAAAATTGGACTTTGCCGGAAAAGTCGCCGGCGCAGATAACCATATCTAGAATTGCAAGAGGTGGTTATCTGGACACACAAGATGTGGTTATCTTGATTCGCAAGAGGTGGTTATCTGTACTCATAAGATGTGGTTATCTGGGCATATTTTTGTTTAAAAAACTTACTTGGGAGTTGGGGGAGTTGGGATCAAGTCCTCAACCACCCAAGCACTACAAGGTAGCAGCACAAACCCTCTGATTTTAACATAAAATTTTACTAGAAATTTTATTGAAAATTGAATAAAACAAAAAAACCACTTTTTCAAAATGGAGGTGGTTATCTGGACTCAAAAGAGGTGGTTATCTAAACTCATAAGATGTGATTATCTTGACTCTATTTAAGATAACAACATTTCAAAATGGATAATTCTTACTAGTAAAATAATACGACAAAATGGGAGTAGTAGCAAATATATAAACAATATAAGAAAAAGGTTTTTTATCCTATCTTATGTCATAACAAGACAAAGTTCTTTATATTCCCAAATGGAAATGATAGGTTTACAACAAAGAGTTCCAAACCAACTCCAACACACTGGCGTGGCATGACACGTCAGCATGTGGACCCACTAACTTAACTGAAGCAAAAAAAAAAAAAAAAAAATCCAAAACCCAGTCGTCTCCCTCACCCCACCCCCATTCGAGAGATGGAGAAGGGCGAGCGCCCACCATGACGACGAGCACCCACCACCTCCGACGACGCCATTCATCCCTCACCGTCTGTATCGCCGGCCGAGAGTTACTAGAAGAAGCGTAATCCAGATCCAGATCTAGGATTGTGAGAGAGAGATTTACTGGGTATTGTCGGCGGCGGCGGCGGAGGTGGGTTGACGTCGACGGTATTGATGGAGAGAAAACAATGTTAAAGGGTATAAAAAACGTTTATCAATTTATTCAAAGCAAACTAAAGAAACACTTATTTGCATCACTGCCTTCATTTTGACAGTGGAGATTTGTGTACTGCTTATTTCCGATTCTCTCCTCTCTCCTCACCAAATCCATGGGTGGGCGGATGATTAGGACCTTGGGGAGGTGGTGTTCCATGGATTTGGTGAGGAGAGAGGAGAGAATCGGAAATAAGTAGTTGCTTGCGTCCTTGGATTGTACTTCAATATGATTCCCCAAGCGTAGGGTTTAGGTGTCGCGAAGCATGATAACCGGAAGTCCGGGTGGAGTCCACAGAGACCGAATGCGCAGCGCATGAGTGATTGATTCGCGAGTGATGGTTTAGCCTTAAAGCGGCAAACTTGGCGTTTGTAGTTTGGGGGGTGGAATTCACTTAACTTCGTGAATGACTCGGAAGATTAAAAAAAAAGCTAATTAAAACAAGGCTAAGTCAAGGGGATTTTAACAAACCACAACCATAGTTAATCCATTCCTCTCTCGATAACCGGCTCGGGACATCGTTAAATGTTCCCGAACGGAAGATTTAGAGTTTAAAACCATTCACTAGAAAATGTGTTTCACAAAGATTAGGATTCTTGTGCCATTTAGACAAACCTTTGGGTTGCCATAGCCCTAAGCATCACACGTGCCAAGTGGTCGAGCCCTTGGCTACGTGTGATCAAGGGAGTTAACAAACCCGAATTTTGATACATAAAATCAATCCTAATTCTTTGATAAACAAACGGTGTATGCCTTTTTGTCAAGAGGAACAAATTAACTCGAGTCATGGAGTGTTAATCACCCCATGACCAAGCCTAATTAAACTACTCACAAAACATACTTGGAGATTTAACTAGAAAATTGAAGGAAATAAAGAACATAACATACATGCTTAAAAACTAATTTTATATGATGATCTTGACCTTACCTACAACTAGGGCTGCAAATGAGCCGAGCTGTTCACGAGCTCGGCTCGACTCGGCTCGGTTCGACTCGACTCGAAACCTTAATGAACGAGCTCGAGCTACGTTTTATGGTTCGTTTAATAAACGAGCTGAGCTCGAGTTAGGGAAAGCTCGGCTCGAACCGGCTCGCGAGCCAGGGTATATATATCTAATTTTAGGGCTTCTACACTTCCACCCTTAGTACCCCTGCTGTTTTTTTTCGTTCTTTTCAAGAGATAGAGAGTGGCGGTCTGGTCTCCCTCTCTTCCACGGTTCCACCGCCGCCCCCAAACCTAGCCGATCGTTTCCAGCCATCTCCGGCCACCTCCGATCATCAAGTAGCAGAGAGGGTTGTCGATCTTCTTGATTATCTGGTAACAATCTCTTCAACCAGCCTTTTAGGGTTTCTTTTTCTCTCTTAAAAAAGTTCAGATCTCAATCTGCCGAAGTGCCAATATTTCTACCATTGTTTCATTAGTATTTTGTCTGTTTGACTAGCACCTCATGACCTCTGTTCTGTCCTCTTTTACTAGCATTTGTCTGCAATTGTTTTTTTCATACTTCGAAAATAACAACTGCAATAACATGATCAAATATGATGCTATAAATGTCGACCTTGTGAAAGTCGACCTCGTGAAAACAACACCCCTCACGACCTCTGTCCACTTTTGCTAGCATCTGTTATGATTTCTTAGTGACAAAGTTTTGTCCCATCCATAAAGGCATACTAAAACAATGTATTGTTGCCTGTATTGTTGGCTCCACTTCTAACTAATTAACATAGCAATATTCTTCATGTAAATTGGTGGAGTTATGAAAAATATAGAAATTTTCTAACATGAGGTCAATATTTTATCGTTTAATCTCAGGTCTGTTCTGGTGAATCCTGGGATTGGGAGATCATCTTCTCTCTTCGATCCACTTTGGTGTGGTTAGTTTATCTCCTCCTCTACTTGTTATTTTGTAGACTAATAATTAATTATTTATGTTTCTAGTCACTTGTCAGCGAGAATTATTTCTTTATAGTTTGGAATATCACTCTGTTAGTCTTATTGTCTTGTCTTGCTATTTTGATCGCAGATATGTCTGGTAGACAAATACATCTCACTTCGCCAGAACTAGATTCGGGTACACAATTTTCATCGTTTGAGGATTCATCTACTAGTCCACTCATGGCTAATGAGAATGCAGATGTGAATCAAGCAAGTATTGACGTGGATGCAGAGCCAGCAGAGGGCGCTCAGACTCAAGCCACCGACAATCAAGGTGAAGAAGAGCAGAACCCATTTGAGAAGAAATCAAGAAAACGCACATCACAAGCTTGGAATGACTTTGAGACCATCACTCTTCCCGATGGAAGCAACAAGTCTCGGTGCAAATTTTGCAAACAAACATTTGCTATTCAAGCATCCGGTGCTACCACTACTCTGCTTAGACATTTGGGCAAGTGTGTGCAACGTCGACTTGCTGTTGGAGAGATTGAGAAAAAGCAAAAGACATTATCATTTGAGACCACTGGATCTGATAGTTGCAATCTTACGACCTTCACATATGACCATGCTAAAGTTAGAGAAGCTGCTTCACATATGATACTTTACCACGAGTATGCGTTTATGCATATGGAGCATGCTTTGTTCAACAGGTTCATGAAGACAGCGACTCCTCATTGGCAAAAGATTAGTCGTACCATTGCAAAAAATGATTGTGTCTCAACTTACAATGTGCAAAAGAAGAAGCTAAAGACAATGTTGAAGACTGTGAACAGAATTAGCATCACAACTGACATGTGGAAGTCGCCGGGACAAAAGATCCACTACATGGTTGTGACTGGTCATTTTGTCGATAATGATTGGAAGTTACATAAGCGCGTCCTTAGTTTTTGCTACGTGCCACCTCCACACAATGGGGTAATAATTTCTGATGCTCTTTACAAGTCTATACTTGATTGGGGTATTGCAAATAAGGTGGCTAGCATCACAGTAGATAATGCTTCATATAATGATGTTGCTCTGAGGAACTTGAAAGGGACGTTCAAGTTGTTGAAGAAAAAGTTACTCTTTGATGGTAAACTTTTTCATGTGCGTTGCTGTGCACACATACTTAATTTGTTGGTGCAAGACGGCCTCAACACAATTAAAGACATCGTTGATTGTGTTCGGGATGGGGTGAAGTACTTGGTTGCATCTTAAGCACGCCTTAATCAATTCAGGGAGATTGCTAAGCAGTTGCAATTGCCTTCTAAGAAATTGATACTAGATTGCCCTACAAGATGGAATTCTGCATATTATATGTTGTCTGCAGCCTTGGAGTTCAGGGATGTGTTTCCCAGGTACGGTGAAAGGGATGTGGGTTTTGTCTATGTGCCTACCTATGAAGATTGGGAGAAAGTTGATAGTGTTTGTAAATTTTTAGAGATATTTGATGATGTGACAAATATTATCTCTGGAAGTCAATATCCAACTTCTAATTTGTTTCTCACAGAAGTTTGGAGGATAAAGCAAACCTTGGATAAATGTTCAGAGGAGGGTGAGGAATACCTTCAAACAATGGCTTTAAAGATGAAGGCGAAATTCGACAAGTATTGGGGTGAATGTAATCTATTGATGGCTCTTGGTGCAGCATTGGATCCAAGATACAAGATGAAGCTTGTAGGGTTTTGTTTTCCAGAGATATACAATGAGGTGGATGCTAGTGCAAATATTTCTATGGTGCGTGACTCTCTCTACCAGCTTTATGATGTGTATGTTGCTATGCATACTGAAGCATTCAATGGAGAAAGTTCTCAACAAAGCACTACAGAAGTTGGTTCTTTTAATAGTGGTCCACAAGGTAAAAAAGTTGTCACGGGTAAATCGAGATACGAGTCCTTCGTAAGGATGTCCGATAACATTCAGCCCGTCAAATCTGATTTGGACATTTACTTGGAGGAACATGTTTACATATGCAATGGCTTGGATTCCCATTTTGATGCGATTGAGTGGTGGAAAGCAAATAATCTCAAGTACCGTATACTTTCAAAGATGGCATGTGATGTATTGTCTATTCCTATTACCTCGGTGGCTTCGAAGGCCGCATTTAGGGCGGGAAGTAGAGTTATTGATCCATATCGTGCATCATTGGCAACGGAAACGGTTGAAATGTTACTTTGTGGTGGTGATTGGGTGGGTGTACTATATGGACTAAAGAGGGGATCTGAAGTAAGTAAAGTTTGTTAGTTTTTTTGTTTGCTTATTTGTGTGATAAATAGATATTAAGATGAATTTTTTGTACATCTTTTGATAGGCAAAAGAACCAAAGCACAAGAGTTCACTCTACCTTAATGGAGCGATTTGGAATGTCCTAACTTTTTGGTCATGTGGTATGTATATTAGACTGCTTTATGGTTTATGGTTTATCATACATATATGGTGTCAAGCACTCACATATTCTTATTTTCTGAATATTTATGGTGTCCCTCCACTACTCATGCTGAATATTTATGGTTTATAATATGGACTGGGGGAATGTGTGATACTATCAACTTTTTTTGACTTGTTTTCGGGGTTGTGTGATACTATCAACTTTTCTGACTTGTATCCTACTTATGCATGGTTATGGCTGATTGAAACCTTATGAAGATGATTATGTTTAGTATTGACTACAGACTTTTACAATTGTCTTATGAGTTCCTTGAAAAGGGAAAAAAGGGCATTTTTTTTTCCTTTCTTGAGGTACTGTTATTTGGAAGATTCAATTCTGGACACATGGAACAAATGCATGTTTTATTTTCTGTATGTTTGGTGTGGGCAACACAAGGGACAATAGTTTTAGGTTTGTTATTTATTGAGTGTATAGTGTTTCTTTGGTTTTGTTTAGACTATTGGTGTGTTGCATATGGAACCCAAGGCTGTTTTTCTTTGGTTTTGTTTAGACTAATCCTTGTGGACCTTGCCTCACTTTTCTAATGTCTCAGGTTGGTGGACATTTTGCAAGTAACATGGATCAATGGACAATCAATTTTTGGGAGCATTATTGACTGAAGACATTTGGCATGTATTATTTTTGATGGATTGTCTTATTTTAAGATGCTCTGCATATAATGGAATTTTGGGAGAAAAGACTTGTTTTTTTAATTTTTCATGTAATATATGAATCTAAGATCCCACTTTGGTAAACTTTGATAGATTTGGGGTTCTTATATTATGCACCATTTATTGTGGTGATTACTTTGGTTGTTAATATTGTTGGGTTGATGATAAAATTATCAGTGGTTAATTGTTTTTACTGTTTTTTTAATGTAAAATAGATAAAAAAAAAATTCTGGGTGTAACTTCTTAACGAGCTCGAGCTGAGTTGGCTCGTTTATCTATTACCGAGTTTAGACGAGCCAAGCCCGAGCCTTGCAAATCCTTGACGAGCCGAGCTCGAGCCGTACTTTTCCAGCTCGATTCGAGCTCGAGCCGAGCCCGAGCCTTCCTAAAAATGACCGAGCCGAGCTTGAACATGTTAAAGCTCGGCTCGACTCGGCTCGTTTGCAGCCCTACCTACAACTTTAAACCTTAAGAGATTAACAAACAACACATAAAAGCTTGAGTTTTCAAAGGAAAATGCTAGGAGAGGAGAGATAAAATTTAACCGACGAAAACGCAAATAAACTAGATTTATATGGAGATCCGGAGATTACAAGAACTATTAATAAACGAGAAATTGACGGAAACTTAGTACTTACTTGAGTTCCTAAGGAAATTAAACCTTCAATCTCCTTCAACAATGGAGGAGAGAGAAGAGGGCAAAATGAAAGACTAAATTAAAGGTAGTAGATAATGAGAGAGAAAGAGGAAGAGAGAGATATATACAAATACTCTTTCTCTCTCACAAAATATCCTAAAAGCAACTAAAGTTGTAAGTTTCCAAAAGTAGAAGTCCAACAAGTGGGCTAAAGTACTTTTCGGGTGGCCAGGTATTGATACCTATCAATACTGGTATCAATACCTGCCCTTAACATGTTACCCGAGAAGCCTGGGTATCGATACCAAGGTTGGGGGTATCAATACCCAAGGTTTTGTCCAGCTTTGTCCGTCAGAGGTATTGATACCTATCAATACTGGTATCAATACATGTATCAATACTTAGGCATTTGGTGTTGCCTCTTCTTTCTTCGGCATCCATTGACCTTGTGTGCTACCGGGCATCTTCCAAAACACTTCCGAACATCGTGCGAGCTTCGGGAAGGGGAGAATGGTCTCGTGAGTCCTTGTTCACTCCCGGATTCGACCGGGAGTGATTGTAAGCCTTGGACACGCCTTTAGCCTTCCGGTTTGATCTTGTGCCTTCTAAACTTCCCGAGCCTTAGCCAAATCTTCATTTCTTGGCTCTCGAGGCTCGATGGTGGAGTGTCATGGGGCCCTTGGCCCTTGAATTCTTGGGATGTTTCCCAAAGTGCTTCAAAACACGCTTTATGCACTTGTTTACCCTGAAACTACCAAAAACAACACTACGCGAAACATCAATCGTATAAGGCTTTAAAATGCGTGTGTGTGTGAACAAAAAGAGCTAGATAAGCCCGGATATATACAACATTGGGGGCTTATCAGTAGTACACAAATCTGTTAGTTTTATTTTCCTAATTAGGGTGGCCCACTGACCTCCACGTTTTATGCATGTCTACTATTATTGGGACTCTACTAACTGATAAGCCAATGTAGTGATAAGGTTCGTTATGACACCTAATTAGAATAGATAAAGGAGACCTCTACATAAGAGAGTCCTTGATGGATTAGGAGTCTCTTATGATTATCTCTAAGGCCCTCTTCTCTCCATCAATTAAAGTTATTGGGTATTCTAGAAAGTTAGAGACAGAGAGGAGAAGGTGAGCCAAGAATTAAAGTGATTCTATAGAAGGGGTTTGTTCTTTCTAATCTCGATGGCCAACAAAGGTACGTTAAATTTATTGTTCTTGAGGTGTATTGAATTCAAGATCTGTGTTATATCTGTTTCCGCATAATAGTTTGAATACAGATATATATTATGTACAAAATCTCCACAGTCAAAATGAAGGCAGTGATGCAAATAAGTGTTTGTTTAGTTTGCTTTGAATAAATTGATAAACGTCTTTTATACCCTTTAACATTGTTTTCACTCCATCAACACCGTCGACGTCAACCCAAGGTCCTAATCATCCGCCCACCCATGGTTTCAAGTCAGTCGAAACCGATTTCTCACAGAAATTCCACTTAAGTAAAAGCATGGGAATCCCCACTTCCCCTCAACCAATTCCTTGTCGGCGGTGAGTTCCTAGGAATTTACGCTTCTCAGTGCGTCGTTGGCGGTGGAGAAGTGAGGGATGAACGGCAATACAGATGAACGACGGTGAGGGATGAACGGCAATACGACGGTGCTTCTCAGTGCGACGCCGTCAAGACGCCGCTCGACTTCACCTCCTCGGAAGATGACGAGACGATCGCCGTCGCCGGACGAGCTCCTTCGCCGATGCCGCTGGAGACTCGGATCCCAACGACTTTCGCTGCAGCTCGCATGGCCCCTGCGCCCCATGGTTATCGCTTTTTTTTAAAGAGGGGCAACCTTGTACTTTTAAAGAGCCAGTGGACTGGAAGTGTTTTAGAATTATGGGGTGGACCCGAGACATTAAGAAATGTCTATAGTGGACCTGTGGTCAACTGGCCCATTCATAATTTAGTAACTTTAATTCCATCAATTTTACATAAAATCAGATGTAATTTTTCTAATCATTGGAATAACGCTTTGACACAAAAAAAAAAAATTCATATTTTTTTTGCCTTTTGCTCCTATGAAATTGAAAATTCGTCCTTTCTTTTACTAATTAACAACAATAGCTTTGTTCAAGTGCTTGAATTTAACTGAGCTCAGCTTGGGATCAACTGCATACAACGCAAACACTCTAAACTCAAAGAAGCATTATGTAGTTGATATTAGAAATGCACTATAAGATGGAGAAAAAGACTACAATACACACCCCTTATTTGGGTGTGTATGCATACACACCCCTATAAAAGTTACGAATTTTTTGTTAAAGTTACGATTTTTTTATAAAAGTTACAAGACACACCAAAATGTTACGAATCAAAGAAAATGTTACGAATCATACTGCTGAAAAGTTACGAAAAACTAAAAAATGTTACGATTACCGATGAGGTGGCACAATCTAGACCATACAATAGGTGCATATGGTACACCCAAATAAGGGGTGTGTATTATAGCCAAAAGAAAATTACAAGCCCATTTCGTCATGTCTTTTGGCTCGAGCGTCGCTTCTTTGAAGCTGTGTTGCACTCTCGGGACGTGTATTTCGTGTCAATGTTGTTATGGATTCGTGTGCATAATTCACAGACAAATACCACACAATTGAAGAACAAACCACAGAACAGAGAAAACAGTCACAAGAAAGAACAAGAAAAAGCAAGACAGAGATTTTACATGGTTCCGACTTAAGTTGATTGTTTAATTGTACTCCACGGCGTGTTGGGGTGTTTCACTATGATGAATAATGATAAAGTTATAATGTGGGTTGTCCCCTTGTGTTCCTTTTATAAATAAAAGAATCAAAGCAGGGATCTTTTCACTAAAAGAGCAAATTACAAGTAAGAACATCTCCAACTCATCCAGTGGCGGAGGCAGGATTTTGATCTGAGGGGGGGTGATTTAATAGATGTAGATTTTTATCGAAGCATATATTTATTGTTTGATAGAACTTTTGTTTTTCAACATAATAATACATTTTTACATTGAAATTGTTCTAGCCTAATGAGATAAAAGTACATAAATTGCCAATGTTATATGAGAGATGCTACAATGTGCACCCCATTTTTGGGCCAAAAAATGAGATTTTGTAACAACAAATATGAGTTTTTGTGGGTCACATATGAGATTTTGTGGCTGAAAATATGAAAGGGCACACCATGTGCACCTTTGACCAGATCGACGGACGAGATTGCGCCACATATGCAAAAAGTGACCCCCTATACCGGTCATTTTTATCTCATATGGAGAACCAAAAAAAATCATAAAACCTTGCGTGATTTCTCATATAACATTTTGGGTTTCAAAAATCTCATATATGAAGCAACAAATACTCATAAAAAGTACCACAAAAATTCGAATGAGCCACAAAATCTCATATTTGCAAAAGTCAACCTCATAAAACGTCCCACAAAATCTCATATGATAGTTTTGGACTGTAGTGAAAATGTGACACGTATTGTGTGTATATATATTGATGTGACATGTCTCATATAAGGTGCCACAGAAATACATATTTTCGCCTACATTGAGTCATATGAGATTTTTGTGGAGAACTTGTGGAGGAATATATGAGATTTTGTGACTTTCAAAATGAGTGTTTGTGAAAGAAAATATGAGATTTTTGTGGACCACTACAATCCAAAAATATTGTTGTGTATTGATAGTGACATGTCTCATATACTTACCCACAAAATCTCATATACTCATATACTCAGCCACACATTCTCATATAAAATTTTTGGACTGTAGTGGACCACAAAAGTCTCATATTTTCTTTCACAAACACTCATTTTGAAAGTCACAAAATCTACTATGGATTTTTTTTTTCAAGCGGTGGACCCGGTGACCAACCGGTTGCCATTTTTTTTGATTTTTTTATTCCAAAACTTTCTCACATCCATATGAGATTTTGTGGTCTTATTTATTGTGTTTTGGTCTTCTAATATGAGATTTTCTGGCACCAAATATGAGATTTTGTGGATGTATACGAGACTTTGTGAGTCTCCATATGAGGTGCACACCATATGCCAAAAGGCATGGTGCACACCATAGCATTACTCATGTTATATATCATGTCGGTAGAAGTAGTGACCTTTAGCACTTTGCCTTACCAAAATCCTGACATATGTACCGCTTGAGTTGCCAAAACCCTTCCTCTTCATGGATCCCACTCTTAGGCCACCGCCGCTTATCTTAGATTACCGTCAGTCTAAGTGGTTGAAAATGTTCAATTTATCGTCCGCGCAATTGTTTTGTTAGTTGGGCAGGTTTATTCTTTGGAGGAATCAATTAGTAATTAAAACAATAATTATTCCCCATACAAGGTTTTCAATTTTGACTTTGTGATTGGTTGAGTAAACCAACAGGAACAACTTTTCAAACTTGTCAAGGCAGTTTGTTTTGTTTGGCAAAGGCACCATTCGAACACGTTGGTTCAGCGGGCACCGCTAAGGATTTCCACGTCTCTTCGATAGTGAATAGTCATGTCTTTGGGCGCTGTTAAACTCGTAGCATCATAGTGAGGGCGAAATTCGTCTTCAGGACATTGTGTCTCAGTCAATTTCTTCTTAACATTTTGTTTTGAGTTTCAAATTGTTCATCCAGTTTCAGCAACTTCTTTAAAATCCTGTGAGTTTAATTTAATTTCCCGTTTGATTATTTTGTGCATAGGTCTTTACAGATTGGCTAATAGAAAATCCTACGTTAACTTGAAATCTAGGATTCTGTTTTGGTGAAGATTTCGGATTGGGAGATAATTCTTCTCTATTCAATCTTTGTATTGGGTTGATGTATGGGTGTAACTTTGTTATGATCACATATTTTAGCGTGGAATTCATGATTTATGTTGATAACAATTGATTAAACAAAATGGCAATCCAATATGTAATTTAGTTGGCTACATGGCTTTAGTTTAGATTTTATGATATTCATATCAGCGTTTATGTAATAGCAAAGTAAGAGCCTTATTAATTTGTAATATATTTTGACTTGGAACAACTCCACGTTGGCTGTTGCTGATGCTCCCTTGTGTTACGGGTTTCATATTTGTTATTTAACCTTGTCACATGTTTCATATTTTGTGGTTTTTATGGCCTAGCCTTGGGGTCCCTTGGCATTGTTTAAGTCCTTTGGAGAGGGGGATGTCCTCCCATTATGCTGCTCCTTTGACCTTTGTATTAAGGCTGTTATTGATGGATACCACACCCAACAGATCTGAGTGGTACTGCCCGGAATGCTCATGGTCAGGTGCTAGGGGGTGTTCGGCCCTTGCACTCCCCCCAATTTTTGACATATTTTTAGTACATTTTCAGATTTTTTTGTAAAATTACTGAAGAGTGGCCCCCGTAAATTAGGCAAAAATTGCGATCCTGCGTCCACCACTACTCATGGTGTGGTTGTTATCTGGCACAATGGTAGTGCATTTTCATTGACAATACCCAGAATGCTCATGCAGTACTGCTGGCCGAGCAACATCAGATTGACTCGCATTTTGCATTTTGATTGGCTGAATTGCACAATGAGTTGCAATTTGTTTGCTGCCGCCCCACCTTGTCACCAGATCGATCTACTTAGTGCTCTCTTGCTTGATTATTATGTTGTCGTATGTTTTTGCCCATCTCTATTAGATGGTTAGGAAACCCTTGATTTACTCACTCTTAGCTTATTGTAGCCATTTGGCGTTAAGTTTTCTTTTATCTTCTGTATTTTCTTTTCCTTCTTTTTTTTTTGTTTTTGTTTTTTTTTTTTCTTCGTCCTGGGGTATGCCCCTTGTAGGCTGTAAATTCGGTTAGCCTTCTTTTTATTTCAAGCTAATTTATCCACAAAAAAAAAAAAAAACTCCATGTGCAAACGTGTCGATCGATCTGCTAGTTTACATAAATTGAGATTGAGACTCAAACTTGGTTCTCCATTTGAGAGGCCCTTAATGTAGATGGGTTGGAGTCTTCCCATTTTCTATTTTGACACATCCATTCTACGAATCTACATATTAGAGTTTTGGAGATGTGTTAGAGATGCTCATACTAAAAAAAAAAAAGGTTTGAACATTTTCCTAGCTTTCAAGCTATGTTTTTTTTTTTTTTTTTTTTTTAAGAGAAAATGGTACGGATCGGAAATTATTTTGTGTAATTTTTTTTAATCAATTGGTAAAACGCTTTGGCATAGAACATTGCACTTTTCATATTTTTTTTCCTTTTTGCTGTAAATTTTGTTTTTCATCCTTTACTCTTATAACATTGAAAATTCGTTGTTTCTTTTAACAACAATTGCTTTGTTCAAGTGCTCAAATTTAACAAAGCTCCGTGTTCAAAATTCATTAAGTAGGGTGTTGAAATAATGGGGTTGCACATATTTGGCTCAACGTAAAGCCGCCAGTGGAAGCAGAAGAAGAGATAAACAAAACATAGTATATGACATGACAGAAAATTACAAACCCATTTCTTACCGACAAGTCCGACCAAAATGGGACAAACAAAACCTAAAACAAAGTTCTCAGTACTTGAAGAAAGAAACCTTATTTCATTCGATACTTTCCTCTCACACAATGTTAAATGTGAATTATTCTAGCTTGTAGCGACATCCTTGAAAATACAGAGGTCCTTCTTGAAAATTCATTGCAAGCGCCAGCGGCCGATGCCTTGAGTTAGGCATAGTAGCTTTCCTGAAGAAGGACCAGAAAAATACAAACAACAAAAAGAAATTGAAGTCTGACTTTCAATTATCACTTAAAATGCAGCTCCTCGGCTTAAAGTAATATATATGACATATGTAATAAAGTTTAAGCTAGGGCAAAGTCTACAATACACAACTACTATGTGTGGACCAAATTATGTCACCTCATAAAAATTCACTCGGAACTTTTCAGCAATATAATTCATGATATTTTCGCTAAGAATCATAACATTTGCTCCCCGTAACTTTTCAGCAATAAATTTCATAATATTTTCACGAAAAAGCATAGCATATTGGTGCATGTCATAACTTTTTTAAAAACTCGTAACATTTTGAAGGTGCATATGGTACAAATCCAAATAGGGGTGTGTATTGTAGTTTTTCCTGCAAGCCACTATAGTTTCTCAAGTTACAGTCATTGCATTTTCAAAGGAAACAAAGAAAAACAGAAGGAAAAATGGTTATATCAATCCAAAAAATCAAACACTATGTCAAATTTCGTTACGTACATTTGATATATTCATATGACGTCACAACACGATGTCAGACCAATTGTTTGGTTATAAATCATAGCAGTGAAGAGCAAAGCTACTTAAACTGAATATGTTGAGAAGAAAAAGAGAACAAAAAAAAAAAAACTCAAAGCAATTGGTTTAATTTTTACTTAAATTCTACGTTGCAATGTGAAAAAAAATGGTATATCATGAAATTAACCAATGCGTGCAAAAAAAAAAAAAATAATAAATAAATGAAGAAGTAAAGTAAAAAAAGGCACGTACTGATTAGCTCTGAAGTCGCCTCTGCAATCTAGCCAGATTTACTGATGCCGTAAAGCAGAGCCAATCTGTTAGTTTATCCAAGATCTTGAAACATGCATATCCAGAGATACTCCTCAAGAGTGTTGTACCAAAAATTGCCCAAAATCCAAAGGCAAAACCAACACCCATGCTGATGTAAAAACCTTGTGTAATGAACTTGTCCTCGTCTTCTTCTTCTTGAATCCTTTCCTCATTCCCAGTAGCAATAAATGGAGGCCCGGTGCCTTTTTCTCCCCCCGGGCACTTATTTGGTAGTGGATCCCCACAAAGTAGAGGATTCCCTGAATAAACCGAGGGATCGAAGCTTTGTAGTTGAGTGCTTAATGGGATTTTTCCAGACAAGTTGTTGTTTGACAAGTCCAACATGCTTAGGAAATTTAGAAGACCCAAGGTTACAGGAATCTTGCCGAAAAGTCTATTTGCAGACAAGTCGAGAGATTCCAATTTTTTCATTTGACCAATATCTTCAACTATCTTTCCGGTAAAATTATTAGTTGACATGTTCAAGGAAACTAACTCTACGAGACTCGCGATTTCCTGAGGAATTTCGCCGGAAAGTTTGTTGCAAGAAAAGTCTATCATTTTAAGAAGTCCCAGTTTTTTCCCCCCATACTCCCTTTCTTGTCCTTTCCATTGCACCAATGCATCTCTGTAAGCCCAATAGGCCGAGCTTCCTTTGGTTTGGCAAATCCATGCCCAAAACATATACATTTGGGTGTATCGTATTTTTTATGGCAATGTAATCTTTGGTATTTAATTTTAGAGTGTCTGTTTTAGGTGTGGAAAAGGAATCATAACAAATTGTATTTTCTTATTCGAGTGCGGTAGTTTTTTAGTCAAGACGGATTGCTCATTTTGAAGACAAGGTTGGGTGCTACATGTTTTGCTCAAGCATTTCAAGAATTTCTAATAGCACAACATTCTGATGGAGGTTGTTGGATGTTTTGCTCGAGCAAAACAATCGGCAAAAATGCGCAAGGCAAACGGTAGTTGCTGGATGTTTTGCTAGAGCATTTCAAGGCCTTTTTATCAGCAAAACTTTCTGTTTGTTTTTGCTG
Organism: Vaccinium darrowii; assembly: GCA_020921065.1. Classification (NCBI taxonomy): domain Eukaryota; kingdom Viridiplantae; phylum Streptophyta; class Magnoliopsida; order Ericales; family Ericaceae; genus Vaccinium; species Vaccinium darrowii. Next base: position 30,005,443 of record CM037160.1, read on the forward strand.
GATTTTTTGCTCGAGCAAAACAGCCGGCAAAAATGCTCGATTCTGCAACTATAAAATCTCAGCGATTAGGTCTTTTCAAAACACCACAGCAGCCATATTTTCGACCCTCTGTGCCTCTCTCTTCGAAATACCATTATAGAGTGCTAGGGTTCATGAACTTTGAAGATTTGTGAAGGCCGTCCAATGCCGTGAGATCAAGATCATCTTCAAAGGGTTTTCTCATTGATATTCAATTTAATGTTTCTCTATCAAAGCCCTTTCGTGGAGTTCGAAAGGCAAAACATTTGGAAGGCTTGAGGATTCAAGACATGGCGATCATGCAAGGGTGTGATGTACGTGGATTCGGCAAGTAGGGCTTAGGATTCGTGGTGAAGATACACGGTCATCAAGTAAGTCTATTTGTAATCACACAATGTTTCTAGTGCATGATTCCTTCCCGTGGTTTTTTTTCCCATTTAGGGTTTTCCACGTAAATCGGTGTTCTTCGATTGTTTGATTTCGTTTCATTGGTTAAAGTTTTGATTGGTGGGTCGATATTTAAAAGAGATTAGATTAAAGAAAATCTATAAACCTAGACAAGCTAGGGTTTTACAAGTGGTATCAGAGCGGGTCGCTTTATATTAAAATCGTCGGGTTTTAAGCGGATCCTTATTTTTGCAATGAAGTTAAATTCGACTCGACCTCCGATACTAGAAGGAACAAACTTTGATCATTGGAAAGAAAAAATGAAAGCCTATTTGAAGGCTATCGATGAGGATGTCTGGACTGCATGTGAAGTGAAATACACACCTCCAATTGAAACGGTAGATGGGGTCACCCGTCCGAAACAAAGTGCAGACTACACAAGGGCTGAAAAAATTGAGAGAGCGGCTAATAGTAGGGCACTAAATGTATTGTTTACATTTGTTGACACGAAAGAGTTTCATCGAATTTCAACATGTAAATTGGCAAAGGAGGCATGGGATATTTTGGTTACGACACATGAAGGAACAACTATAGTAAAGCAAGGGAAGTTACAAAGGGTCACAGCCCAGTTTGAAATGATTCGAATGGAGGAGGATGAGACCTTTGATGAGTTCTATGCAAAACTCAACCACATTGTCAACACCAGTTACACCCTAGGTGAGCCTATTACTCCATTTCGTGTTGTTAAGAAAATTTTACGTTCTCTTCCTGCTCGTTTTAAAACTAAGGTAGATATCTTAGAGAGTAAGAGAAAACTACCTGAGATGTCTGTTGAGGAAATAGTCGGACAATTTCAAAACTATGAATTGACTAACCTTGGTCAGGATATAATTTCCACTAAAACTTTTGAAGATTCTATTGCATTTTCTAGTAAACAAAATGAGTCTAATGATTCTGATGGTGATGATAATTACGATATGGAGGCTTTGGATTTGTTTATGAAAAATTTCAAACATTTTTTTAAGAAAAAGAATTATAAAAATGAAAATAATGATAAGAAGAGTAAAGGTAAAATTGAATTTTCTAATAGCAAGGAGCGAAAAGGAGTAAAAGGACCACCCTTTGGGCCGAAGTGTTATGAATGTCATGGATATGGACATCTAGCTCAGGATTGTGCGAATAAGAAAATGAAGCAGAAAGTTTATAATGTAAAGACTTGGGATGATGATTCCGTGAGTGAAAAGTCAGAAAGTGATAGAGATGAGGATAGTGGAAAGAATTACTTAGCCTTTGCAGCCAAACATCAAACAGGTGAGAAAGGTAGTGAAACAGAAGAGAACAGTGAAAGTGAAGAAGAGGCAGTGGATTCAGATGATCTTCAAGTGGCGTATAATATGTTATACAAAGAAAGCTTGAAAATTAAAAAGAAATATGTCAAGCTAGAGAGTAAGAGTGAAGTAACAAGTAGAGAGTTGATTAAGGCCTTGTCTGCGGCCAAGGATTCATCAAAATCTTTGGAACTTATGTCTCAAGAGAGAAATCAATTAACAAGGGAAGTTACACGACTTTGAGAGAAAGTCTGTGAATTGGAAGATCTAAATGTAACAAACACAGGTAAAATAAATGATCTATCTACTGAACTGAGTAATGCTAATTGTGTTTTCAAGCGTTTTAATGCAGGATCAAAAGCATTGGATGACATTCTTGAAGTTCAAAGGCCAGTCGACGATCGATCTGGGCTCGGATATCATGCCTCATCCTCTAGTCAAGAAAAAGGAGAAAAGGTATCCCATGGAAAAAATATGAAGGGTGCATCAAAAATCCCGGTAAATGTTTCAATATTTCAGAATAAGCACAAGGAGGTAAAAGCTGAGCTCATTCAAAATTTTGCTAAGTCTAAAATTTTTGCCGAAACTCCTAGATACAACCAAAGGAATAATGTTGAAAAATTCATTCCTATTTGTCATCATTGTGGAGCTCAAGGCCATATTAGACCTCAATGTAGGAAATTACATGACACTCATACTTCATGCACACACTTTGCACATTCTCATGATTATAATACTTTTACTCCTGCACATTCTCATAAATATAATAATTTTATTCATACATGCCATTTTTGTGGGGTGAAGGGCCACATTCAACCAAATTGTTTTAAACTTCATGGTTATCCCAATACTCCTTCCAAATATTACCATGCTTATGGTTATAGGGGTAGAACCCAAAGACCAGGACTTAGGGTGACTCGACATGAACATAAAATGAATGTGAATCCTAAACGTACGGCTAAGTTGACGGAAAACATTAAAAATGTCAAAATTAGACCTGTTTGGGTGAGGACAGATTTAAGACCCCGTGCTGATTTCTCTTCCATCCCTCTAGATGACACTGGATCATCCAGAGGCGTTAACTTTGCCTTTTAAGGCTTGGTCTCATACCCATAGTCTAGGTTGTTTTTCATTGGATATGGTTTACCTAGAGTTATGGTTAGTGTTGGTCTTTATATTTTTATTGCTTAGTTTGTTAAATTCTTCATTAACAAAAATCTCAAAAAGATTTTATTTATTTGTTTTTATGTTTCCAATGTTGCTTTCCTTTACAGTTGTCTTAATTATCTTGATTTAAAAAAAAAAACCTATCTTTTGTGTTTGTTGCCTTTTAGACATGACGGTGAATCGGTTAATTGTTATGAGATTTTATGAGGATCTTCATATTGTGTATGCATATACATCTCTTTTATCTCTATATAGCTTGGATGATATTCTAGAATCAAATGTAGTATGGGTCATGTCCTATGATTTACACTTCATTCACATCAGCTATAGCCAGCTCCTAACTCCTAATCGACATTTCTCATGTAGCTGGCATGTGCCTTGTGCAACTCCTTTGAGATTGACCGCTTAGCAGTTATGATTTTATCAAGGCCGTTTATATAACGAAAAAATATATATATTATTATTGTGTGGGTGTTTAGTTGAAAAGTGTGATGAGATTGAATTCATATTCTCTGCATTTTCGGGCTTTTTACTTAGTAACCGGGCCTCTTGCCTCAGTAAGCAGTGAGTGTTCGCGTCAAACGGTGGAGAGTTTCGGGATTGTAATATGGGGGTTTGCTTGAGTTCGTAGCCTTTTTGACTCGAGTAATTAAGTCCGTTGGGGTATTCTCTATACCTAGTGCCCTAAGACCATTTGGTTTGGGTGTCACTGGCCTAAAGCTCGCTACACGGGTCAATTAGAAAGCTTAAGGGACTTTGGCATTGCACGACCACATTATGAGCATTGAACTTAGTTAAGGAGGTTCTTTTATTTTTAAAAAAAAATACACAAAATAAAAAAATGCGTGAGAGGAAGGTGGAAATTTTCACAGCATTTGTTGAGGGGGAGTTTGACTCATTGACAAATCCAAAAAATTGCTTGGTTTGACTTCTTGGAGAGAGTTTATCTTGACACTCCGTGCCTACATGAGAAACCAAGTTTTGTGTTAAGTTGATCTCGCTATAATTGACGTGTCTCACACACTCACGTTTGCCATCGGTACTTGACTCATGATACATCTGTTGTCTAAGTATATTCTTGCTATTTGAATTTAAGATGTGTCAGTACGTTATACTTTATGTGTGCTCATTGAATCCAATAACCATCAACCCTGTTTCACATGTGCTTGATCTTAAAAATAAATTTTATTTTGGATGGATGATTTTTGTCAAGGAGTCCCTTTAGTTCTATCGTTCTTCAAAGAAAATTTCTAAATAACTAAAACGGTGTGGCTCTAATTATATCTCTTATATACTTGTTTATTTTTTAAAAGGGGCAGTCAATCACTAATTCTATATCGAATAATCAGTATCTTTTTCTCGAAATTGGTTTTGTTGCACCAAAGTTGTTCATTCAATTTTTAGGATTGCTTGTTTGAGGATTGTGTTGGCCCTAGTTCTTTCCTAATTTCATAATATTTCTTTTGGCTGCTAAATTTTTATATTGTCATTCTTAATTATAATATCACATTCAGCACGTTAGTATGGCTACTATGATGCATTGTTATTTGTTGGTTCCCATGTTTCATGTCTGTTCATTGCACACTATTATTCCCTGATATTCTTGGTTATTATTTCCTTTGTCCTTCCGTGACAAAAAGGGGGAGAAATTTAATACTAACAGTTTGTGTGAAGTGTTTGTGTCTGTGGTGCAGCTTGCAGGTTTTCTATTCACACTCTTTTAGGAGATGTAGTTTTTAGTGTTCAGTGTGTTTTGTCATGGAAGTGCCAAAGGGGGAGATTGTAAGCCCAATAGGCCGAGCTTCCTTTGGTTTGGCAAATCCATGCCCAAAACATATACATTTGGGTGTATCGTATTTTTTATGGCAATGTAATCTTTGGTATTTAATTTTAGAGTGTCTGTTTTAGGTGTGGAAAAGGAATCATAACAAATTGTATTTTCTTATTCGAGTGCGGTAGTTTTTTAGTCAAGACGGATTGCTCATTTTGAAGACAAGGTTGGGTGCTACATGTTTTGCTCAAGCATTTCAAGAATTTCTAATAGCACAACATTCTGATGGAGGTTGTTGGATGTTTTGCTCGAGCAAAACAATCGGCAAAAATGCGCAAGGCAAACGGTAGTTGCTGGATGTTTTGCTAGAGCATTTCAAGGCCTTTTTATCAGCAAAACTTTCTGTTTGTTTTTGCTGGATTTTTTGCTCGAGCAAAACAGTCGGCAAAAATGCCCGATTCTGCAACTATAAAATCTCAGCGATTAGGTCTTTTCAAAACACCACAACAGCCATATTTTCGACCCTCTGTGCCTCTCTCTTCGAAATACCATTATAGAGTGCTAGGGTTCATGAACTTTGAAGATTTGTGAAGGCCGTCCAATGCCGTGAGATCAAGATCATCTTCAAAGGGTTTTCTCATTGATATTCAATTCAACGTTTCTCTATCAAAGCCCTTTCGTGGAGTTCGAAAAGCAAAACATTTGGAAGGCTTGAGGATTCAAGACATGGCGATCATGCAAGGGTGTGATGTACGTGGATTCGGCAAGTAGGGCTTAGGATTCGTGGTGAGGATACACGGTCATCAAGTAAGTCTATTTGTAATCACACAATGTTTCTAGTGCATGATTCCTTCCCGTGGTTTTTTTTCCCATTTAGGGTTTTCCACGTAAATCGGTGTTCTTCGATTGTTTGATTTCGTTTCATTGGTTAAAGTTTTGATTGGTGGGTCGATATTTAAAAGAGATTAGATTAAAGAAAATCTATAAACCTAGACAAGCTAGGGTTTTACATCAGGTAGGTGTCAAAATTGCTGCCACTATGGTAGCCTCCGATGTAATTGAAACGAATAGTTTCTCCCATACGGTCATCACGATGAACCAAAGCCGAGAAATTGTCAAAACACCGCGGTAGATTTCCTGACAAATCATTCTGAGAGAAATCCAGAATATGGATATTGTTAAGTTGGCCAATAGCTACAGGTACATCTCCATAGAATTTGTTGGACCGTAGACTAAGGATAATTAACTTAGCGAAATGTGTCCCTATCCATGGTTGTATGTTTCCCGTGAATCTGTTTCCTCCCAAGTCGAGAATTATCAACTTCGAGCAATTCTTCAAGGACTCGGGCAATTCCCCGGAGAGATTATTGTCGCGCAACTGCAATGCTCCAAGCTGAGATAGAGAACCCAATGAGCTAGGAAGTTCACCGGATAAAGTGTTGTTGGCCAAATTGATAATGTTTAGTTCTTGAAAAGGTTCCCAACAGTCGGGAATCCGTCCCGAGAGTTGGTTGCTAGAGAGGTCAAGATAAGTCAAGCTCAATAGAAAGTCGGTAAATGCACATATGAACGAAATGGCATGGACCCCGAAAACAAGTTTTTTGATAGATTCAAAGACATTAATTCAGAAGGAAGTCGTGGTATTTGGCTTTCAAAGCGGTTTGAACTCAAATCTATGCTAGGATAACTGGAAAACTTCATAGAGAAATCAGGCACCAAGCCTTTCATTTGGTTGTAAGAGAGATTTAAGTAAACCAAATTGGGTGGTCGATCCCAAAACCAATTCGGGACAACATCAGAAATTCCAGCTCCAGAGATATCAAGCTCGGAACAATTGTTTTGGTTTCGAAGCCATTTTGGGAAATTAGGCCCCAACTTACAAGATGCCAACCGTATAGCATCAACTTGAAAAGGAGGAATCCAGTTGGAGTTGATGTTGAATACAAGAGAGTTAAAAGAGAAGTCCAAAAATTTCAAGCTAGAGAGGTTTGAGAAATGGGCTTCAAAGATAACGCCTTCGAATGAATTCCAAGAGATGTCCAAATGCTCGAGCCTAAAAAGTTGTCCAACACTTTTGTTGATGGTACCATTTAAGCTATTGTCCCCGAGATCTAAAACCGTTAGTGATTGAGACATGGTCAAATCAGGAAGCGTTCCAGAAATTCGGTTTCCGTGCAAATTTAGGGCACCAAGATTCGGAAGTTGAAAACTCGTAGGAAAAGGCCCAGTGAGTTGGTTATTACTGAGATCCAGTTCCCTAAGGGATGAAAACCTTGTGAAATCTGGTAAGGCACCACGAAGTTGATTCTCTTCTAAATTCAAGATTTGTAACGACTTCTCTGACCCGGACAGTTTATCAAGAAATTTGTCAAGTAGTTCTGTCAAATTGTTCCCCGACATGTCTAGCGATTGCAAACTACTCAAGTTATTGAAAGACTTTGGAATGCTGCCAGCGAATTCATTAGAACCAAGATCGAGATGCACAAGGGATATCATTTTCCCAAAAGCATCGAGAATCGAAGAAGACAGAAAATTGGCAGAGAGATCAATGAAGGTGATTAGAGAGAGAGAAGAATTAAGAGGAGGTGCAGGAGAAGCTCGATTTGGAAGTCCGCAATCACTTAAGGACAAGTTTTCCAAGAGAGGCAGATTGTTGCCAACTAATTCAAACCAATTGGTTGCTTGACTAAGTTCAACCCAGCTAAGATCAAGGTGTCTTAACAAAGGAAAATAAGAAAGCCATTCCAGATTCCCACCACTCAAGAATAAATTCTCTCGTAGAGAAAGATACTGTAAACTGGAAACGTTTCCAACAAGATGATTTGGAATTGGGGAGTAATTCGCTGAAAAATTATTCCAACTCAAATCTAGATACTTCAAATGCTGCAGTTCAAGCAATGAGGGACTAATCTTACCGGACAGAGGAACCGAGGATGTACTAAGATCGAGCATGGTTACGTGACCGGTGTGGTTGTTGCACTTGACTCCCCACCATTTGCAACAGTCTGTTTTATCGGGTTCGCTCCCCCATGAAGAGAGAACGCCATCATCATTATCATCTATGACAGTGTCTTTGAACTTGAGGAGAGCTTGTCTTTCACTCTCAATGCAACTGATTTTAGGATTTGAAGTGAGTCCAGAGGAATGTTTGTTGCATGCTAAAAGCGTAAGAACAAACACTATGAGCATTTTAGTATTCAACATGGTTGCCATAGTTAGTTTGGATGAAAATCAAGCAGAGAAAAACACAAGCCGGTGAGGACTTGTGCTTAATATTTTTCTTGAGTTCTATCAGCCATGGTCTAACCAGTTCTTATATGCTTTTTAAAATGTGTTTATATGTGTGCAATGTGTGTATTCTGGGAACAAATTTCGCTGGTGTTTTTAGTCACTGGCGGCGCCGCACTCATATATGGGTGTTCAGATGAACACCCTGGTTTTGTTGATATATGCACCGGATATTACTACACAGGTATTCTATTCTCTGTTTGAACACCCAATTCTATGGCTGTGAGTACCCAATAGGCAAGAGCCAACAAAAGTTGAACACATTCTCTCTTATCTCTCTCTCACACGCACATTTAATGTTTTACCACTATGTGTAACTTGCCTATCAGATAGGATATGAGTTGATCAATTATAATACAAATTAGTGTTTTAAATATATATATATATATATATATATATATATATATATATATATATATATATATATATATATATATATAGGGGCCGGTTCTAGGGACACAACAAAAAACACATAAAAAAACACTCGCTTTTGTTTCAGGTTATATTGTAATGATCTAAACCGTTCACTTTGTTTAAATCGATAAAATAGGAAATCATGTAAAAATTCAGCCCAATTGAATATCGATAAGTGCTTGATCCGAACAATTTTTCAAAAAACTTGACAGGAACTAGTGTCCTTAGAATTGTGTGAGATCGAGCACTTACCGATATCTGAATGAGTTAAACTTTTGCGAGTATCCTTAAAAATATGTTTTAAACAAGTTAAATGGCTCAGATTATCAGCGTGGGGCTCCAAACCATGTGTTTTTTGTTGTGTCCCTAGAACCGGCCCCATATATATATATATATATATAATGCATTTCATGGCATTTGAAATGATACTATACAGTATATATAACGAGATAATTCTTTCTTTTTTTTTTTTTTCCATTCGTCATTCTTAATCTTTTATATGGGGAGGAAGGAATGAGACTCGATCCCGGAATGCAGTGCGGGGAATCCAAGAACTCTACCGCATGAGCTAGCCACCACTTGCGAGATAATTCAAAAATGTAAAAATTTGTAAAGGGCAATTGGGATACTTTTATATATTTTCCTAATTACTGTGTAAATGATGCTATAACTCTACTGTATATTAAAATCTTGAAAGAAATTACAAATATCAAGTTTCTTAATGACCACCCTATCAAAAAAATCCTGGAGCCGCCACTGGTTTTTACATGGAGACAAGGGAATGAACAAAAATATCCAAATTGACTACTAGAATATTGCTCGTATATTTTCGGTTTTATTTTGGTTTTGTAATATTTTGTTTAGCTTTGCCACATGATTTTTGAGATTAAAAATGTGGAATTAGAAACATATAAAATGTGGATCGAAGTCGAAAAAATCACTAAAGAAAAAAAGAAGAAGACATTATTTGAATTTTTTCATCTTTAGTGATTTTTTTTATCATATATATATATATATATATATATATATATATATATATATATATACACATATATATATATATATATATTACTTTTTAAACTCCTCTTATCGCTACGAATAGCCAAATTCAAAATGTCGCTACGAATAGCGAAATCCAAACTCAAACTTGACTCTAACAAAAATACCAGAACTCCTAAAAAGGCCCTAAAAATCATCGTGTTGCAATCCCTAAACGGCTAAAGTTTCTCACACCATGTACTCATTTTTCAGAAAACAAAATTTTGATTCCTTCAAAATAGTCTTTGTTTGCACTCTCAATTCTTGCACCCACAAATTCTTGTTGTTTGGGAAGTTTTTGAAAGATGCTGTCACGTTCGCACTCACCCTCCCGAACCAACTCCCGCACGCATATTATGTGACTTAATCACGAAGACAGTTTGGTGGGAAATCAAATCACCTTTTGACCCATCTTCTTGACCTTTTTTGTCTGTCACTTTCAAACGTTTCTCACACAACGGACTCTTTTTTTGAGAAAACAAAATTCTGAAACACGAGTTTCAATTATTGTGAACCAAGCTTATCACAAAATCCTTCTAAAGAGTCTTTGATCGTGCTATCAATCTGCGCAGGGGCAGAGCCAGCCATGGGCTGGGATGGGCCTTGGCCCCCCCGCAGTTTGAAAAATGCACTGAAAAAAAATTAAAATTTTGATATAAATTAAATTTTTTTTGTTATTTTCAGCGCAGGGTTACTCGTTTGAAATTAAAATAAATGTTTCCAACAAAATTTGAACCAAATTGTTATAACCCTAACAAAACAAAACAAGTATAGCCCACTTATGAAAGCTCATATAAAATAAACATATAAGGATAACAGTTGTTTGACATTAGGTTCAATGTGGAAACACTGAAAAATTGAAGAAAATTAGACGACTTCTTTGCATACAGCTTTCATCATAAATATGTTGTGCATTTTTGTCAGCGTTAGATGAAAATTTTAGAGCTGCCCTTGAACTCGGCCCCCCCGGATTCTCAATCCTGGCTCCACCACTGAATCTGCGCTCGCACTTTAAATTTTCTCACTTGTGAATTCTAGTTATTTAGAAAGTTTTTGAAAGACGCTTTCATATTCTCACTCACGCTCCTGAACTCACTCCGACACGCATATCATGTGATCTAGGAACCAACAAGTTTCGGTGGGAAATCAAGTTTTGACATTTCTTCCCAGGCTACCTTTTCTTTCCGTTCCCTTGGGTCCGTTAACTCATTACATAGAATTGACGCGGGTCGTTCGGAAAAGAAGTTGCATGGCAAAGGAAAAAATTTGAGTACTGCCACTGGAAAAAACGTGAGTACTGCCACGAATTAAAAGACCAAATTTCAAAAGATTACAACGAAAAAGACCCGAAAAGTTGGTGATCTTTTTCAATAAGTCATTTATTAGGGTCTTTTTCGTCATCTTATATGAGCATTTTTCAAGTTTTGTTTATATTTTCATTATACTTCCGATTCCTCTCTTCGAGACGAACGATATGATCAAAAATTTGAACAAAATCTAGTAAGAATTTCTTGAGTCAAAATATAACATCAAATTGTTTGGCTCTATAAGAACTATTGAAAAAGTAATGACCATATTAAAGTTGAAAAAAACACTAGCCAATGAGGACTTGTGCTTAATATTTTTCTTGAGAGAAATCTGACACCAAGTCTTTCATGGTTTAATTTATTATTTTTTTTTTTACTTTTTAAACTGTTCTCGTCAAGATGATTTTTTCACACAGGCTTATGGGGACTCTTTTTTCGATCTTCATTTTCAAGCAATGGGATAATATCATTACTCAGAAATTGCCCAAAGGGGAAAACAAATTTCAATCCGGAGCCCTAGGTTGTGTAAAAATGCCACAACTTTCGGAGTGTCCATATGAATTGGAAGAGAATACAATGAGTGCAAACGGACAACACCCACAAGACGTAAGGGAAAGTCCATGCATAAGAAAACCTTCAAACCGAATGAGTTTTCAGTGTCGAGCGGGTACCACGTGGTGCCTGCGTGCGCGAACCCAGCCGTCCATTTCGGTTTTGGATGGTCCGAACTTAGAGAGAGAACAGGAGAGAGAAAGGGGAGAGAGAAGAGGAGAAAGGGTTTCGAGGAAACATTTGTTTCCGCCAGCGATGGAAATAATGTCTTCTCAAATGCGAGAACCGCAAGTTTAAACGTATTCCACGGGCAAGGAAAAATGTGATTTACCTGAAAAATCTTACCCATTTTTCTTAGTATGAAAACTGCTTGATATAACCTCTACCTTTCTTTTCAAGTGCAATTTTGCACTCAATCTTTTCCCATTTGATAACTCGATTTGTTCAAATTGCCGGTGTCCACATATCTTGACTAATCCTCAAAGACTGATTTCGCCCTCCATTACCTGAGCTCAATTCAAATTTGACGAAGTCTTATATAGGTAAACCACAGAAAAATTAATAACACCTACTAGGTTTCAAACTCGATATTGTACTAGTGAGGGAGTAAACCACAGCAGTTGCAAGTTTAGCTATTTTAGAGAGACAAAACATCAAATTTAATCTCCTGCAACCTCAATATGAGGCTAGCCAATTTCCTTTTTTTTCTATGGCAGCTAAGGAATATGTGGGTATCTATAGAGAGTCACTGTTCCTGAACAATCAAATATTTTATTGGGAATGGACATGCGAATATTTTTAAAAGAAGAAAAAATAGTGTTTTATTAGTGAATAAAGAAAATAGATGGCATTGTTGGAGCTTTGAAAGAAACGTGTGTAGGTAAAGTGAAAAATGTGCACTGTTCTCAACTCCATTCATTCCATTTTAAGTGTGTAGCTTCATAGTTCTAACTTATTAAGAAAACGTTATCAACTTTTACATTCACTTTCTACTATTGACCTTGATAGAGACATCATCGTTAAATTTTACCCGCTAACTTTTCAAAAAAAAAAATGTAAGAAATGTACTAACCTTTACCTATTGTTAGGTTTAATGACGATTCCCGAATGTGTCGAAATTAATTGGAGCCTTGGCGAACTGAATCTTGCGTTTCTCCCTTTATCTCTCAAAGGCAAAACACTTAAGGTGGGATGTGTGCAGCCAGTGTGATACATGTGTGTGTGTACACGAATTTCCCTCGTGGATAACACCAAGGACTACCTCTATAATTGTCAGGAGTAAAAGCCAAGTGAACCAAACAAAAGTGGGACAACATGACTCATCACCTGTCTCAAGCCCTATAATGCAAAGAACAACTCCAACCTAACTTCATTCAATACAGAGGAAATAGCCAACATTTGTTTCCAAAAAGAACAGGAATTTGCTGCAAATTCCTTCCGTTTATATATGTAAACAAGGTTTCCAATTTTATGGTAATTTCAGGGACAGAACAAGAACAATTAACCGCCACTCATTCGACGTGAGAACTTCTAGCGTCTGGAATGTTGAGAGTCAACACTTGACTCTCCATAGATCATGGATCTAGAATCCTACATAATAGAACAAAGAATTCTAGAATAGTCTGGAAGGTTCAAGAGTATTCTAGAGAATTCTAGAATAATGGAAAACTCTCTAGAAGGTCGAAGAATAATCTAAATAAATCTAGAATGGTCTAGAATGTTCTAGATATTTCTGAAAGATTCAAGATGTGGAGGAACTTAGAGAGTTCTGAAATATTCAAGAAGGTTATGGAAGACTCCACTACATGCTAGACTTGTGTGGAGAGTTCTAGAATGTTGTGGAGGTGTGAGGATGAGAGTATATTTTCTAGGAGGATTCTAGATGAAGAATATAGACCGTTGGATGAGAATGATCTTGGCTGTCCATTGAGGAGGTGGATGGCTATATAAAGGGTGGAAGACCTCATTTGTGAGGTGTGGTGAGGAAGTACCACCTTGGTGGTGATGAAAGCACCCCTTGGGTGGGAGAGTACCCAAGTGGGGGAGAGACCACCTAATGAGTGAGCTCAAAGAGTGTGTCTAGATATTGTAAGTGTCAAGTGAGAGTCATATGTATCTTCGTGTGAGTGTTGTTAAGTGAAGTGAGTGCGGAGTGTATGTACAAGAGTTAACATATGCAATAAAAGATTTTGTTTGTTCCGCTGCGTTGTAGTCTACATGGAATTGGTGGAGTCGGAAAATTTTCTCTCTAGAAATTGAGAGTTACAGTAAAATCGTTCTTTCTACTTACTTTCCTTTGTTTTCATCTTCATCTTTTGCCTAATTGGTCTAGATCTCTTAACCCTTTTGAGTTTGGTCTTTCTGTCTTTTTCCTCTCGTGTTTCACTCGTGTTTCTTTCTTGTCTCTTCCTTTGTGGAATCCTTCGTGTAGTCGTTTTCAGTGCTTCTAACTGCCTGTGGTCCTACTGTACTTTTGTGTCTTTATTCTCTACCCTTTGATCTTGGTCGTCTGTTGTGTGTCTTGTGTGGTCCCTTGCAACTGTTTGTGTCCAATCTTGTGGTCCCTTAGTTAACATGTCAGATTTTTCCGATTTGGAGGAATTTGAGTCAGAAAGTAGTGGTTCCATTTTGGGAAGTGAATTTGCTGAAGAACGGGTGGATCTTCCTCACATTCAGGAGTTACTAGAGATTCAACCCAGGAGGTCTAGAAGTAGTCCTATTGTGAGATTCCCAACCAGAGTTTGGATGTCGGGTGAGTGTCGAATGGAGAGGTGATAAGTAATCAAGAAAAGTCCAAGTCCGCGTGTCCTCAAGAACCATCCACGTGTGATACTGGTGCAAGTGCAACTTGTCCAACTGGGCAAATTAGTTAGCATTTTTGTTGCTCTAGTTCGTTTCACTTTATTGTATCTCTCCTCTAGTCAGTTACATTTTCTGTATCTCTCTTTTGTATCTCTTTTCTTTTCTCCTTGTATAAATACACCTCTAGCGTAGCTTGTACGCTTAATGAATGAATGAATCTCCTCTGAGTTAGAGAGAGAATACAATTTCATTTTCTGAATCTGAGTTCTTGTTGACTTCTTCTTGAAATGTTGTCATGGTATCAGAGCAACAAGACGACTGTCTCTAGTTGTTTTTTATCCAGAGGTTTCAAGATCTAACTGAATTGAAGTGTTGATTGTTATTCGTCATCATCTATCAAGATTTCCAGATTAACAATGGCAGGCTCATCTTCTTCCTCAGAATTTTTACCTCAATCACTCACTTTTCTCATCGCCAATTTTCAGTCATTTATCACAATCAAGTTAGATTCCATGAACTACTTTGCTTGGAAAACTCAAGTCGAAACTGCATTGCGAGCAAATTCTTTGTTTGAATATGCAACTGGATCAATCGTTGTACCTCCTATTGAAACCCTAGATTCATCAGGTAATAAAATACCTAATCCAGAGTTTGTGAAATAGGATATTGTTGATAGAACGCTTCTATCATGCTTAATTGCCACCTTGACCCCGTCGATTCTACCACACATTGTTGGTACTCACCATACACATGAAGTTTGGACTAAATTGGAAGAAAAATTTAGTTCATTGTCTCGACCTCATGTTATGGACTTGAAACGTAGACTTTACAGTCTTAAGAAAACAACTCCCATGGAACAATACCCGGACAGTATTAAGGGATTGTTGCAAAAATTGGAAGCATCTGGGTCACATATGGAAGATGAAGATGTGGTTTTTCACAGTCTTAATGGTTTACCAGACGAGGTGTATCGCACCTTTAAACAGGCTATCCGCACTAGATCAGAAGTGACACCTCTCACACTTAGTGCTCTATACTCTATGCTCATGGCAGAGGATCTATGTCAGGACACAATGGATATGTCTACTATACTTGTTGCATAGCATACTCCTGCACCCAACCACTATGCCTCATCCTCATTCTACTCCTGGACATCCAACCACCGTCACTTCTCAAAATTTTCAGTATCCAGTTCAGTTTAGTCAACAAGGTCCTCAATTTAATCAGATGGGGCACAACAGCTCACAGAGTGGATACTCTGGTTATGGAGGCAATAGAAGTTACAAGGGGAATAAGACTAGGTGTCAAATTTGTGGGAAAACCAACCATCAAGCCAACAGATGCTATTATAGACAAGATTTGAGCTACAAACCTCCATCTTCTCAGTTTGGATCTAGACCACCAACTTCTCAATGTGGACCACCAATTTCACAATATGGTTCAGGACCTACTTATCATGTGTTTCCTGGTTCTCAGACTTCTCCTGCTCCATCACAATATCCTAGTTATTCTTCTTCACAAAGACCACAACAGGTGTTCATGGTCAGCACTAAAAATCTGGCACCATACTCCATACCTCAAAGTTCTGTGGGAGTTCAGCCTTATTCAGCCACACCTACCTACATGAACTATCCTAATGTGGTACACCCCACTCACCCTGGTTATCCTCTGCAGCATATACCTTCACCAAATCATATGAGGCCTGCAGTTGCATCTTCTAGTATCTCTTCATCACAACCTCCATGGTATTTTGACACTGGAGCAACAACCCATGTGACCAATGATGCAACCCATATTTCTCTACCTACCTACACTGCTCCTAATGTTGTGACTGTTGGCAATGGACAAACTGTTCCAGTTTCCACTTCAGGTAAAGGCCTACTTCCTATGCCTTCTCAAACCTTTAAATTGCAGCATATCTTACATGTCCCACAAATCTCACATATTATAACTGTCGTATTACTTTTGACTCCTGTGGTTATGTTATTCAGGACATGACCACCAATCAGGTTCTACATCGGGGACCCTGCCACCAGGGCCTTTATCCCTTTCTGCCTTCTTCTAGCTTTTCTCCTGCTGCCACTGCTCTTCTAAGCACCTCATCTACGGCTGAATTATGGCATAGAAGGTTGGGTCATCCTCATGGTGCTCTTCTTCAACATCTCTACACTAAATACAACTCGAGTATTCCGTCTTCTTTTACTTCTCTTACTTGCTATGCTTGTAATAAAGGGAAGAGTCATAGACTTTCTTTTCCTGTTTCAGTTATTCATACTTGTGCTCCCTTTGAACTCATTCATGCTGATGTATGGGGTCCTGCACCCATTACTTCATTTTCTGGTTATAAATACTATCTTCTTCTTGTTGATGATTTTACACTTTAAAAGTGATGTGTCCTCTCATATTCAAGCCTTTAAAGTCTTTGTGTCTAATCATTTTGGCTATTCTATTAAAACTGTTAGATAAGATTGTGGAGGGGAATTTCTTAACAAACTCATGACCTCTTTCTTTGCTTAGTTTGATATCCTTCATGAAACTAGTTGTCCTTACACCCCTAAAAAAAATGGTCTTGTCGAGCGAAAGCATGCCCATATTATTGAAATAGCAGTCACCCTACTCCAGCAAGCTAATATGCCTATTAGATTTTGGCTTGAGGCTATTACCACTGCCCTATACCTTATCAACAGATTACCTCACTCTGCTCTTCACTTTGAAGTTCCTTTTCACAAGTTATACAATCACCCTCCAGATTATTAGAATCTTAAGCCTTTTGGTTGCTGTTGCTTTCCTTATCTTAGACCCTATTCATCTAATAAACTTGAACCTAGGTCTCAACCTTGTGTTTTTCTGGGTTACTCCTCAGGTACTAAGGGGTTTAGATGTTTGAATCCAGTCACCAAGCAAGTCTATCTTTCTCGACATGTTAGATTTTTAGAACATGATTTCCCTTAAGCTGTTTTAACTGCCTCTCCTTCTGTTCCATAGTCTGCTCCTTATGTTCCCTCTCCTTCTTTTGTTCTTCCTTCTTCTACTTCCATTCCTTTTTTAGTTTCTTCTACTTCTCAGCCTTCTGTTCCTTCTTCTTCAGTTGTCTCTACTTCCCCTACTTTGCCCTCTTCTATCTCTCATTCTCCTAGCTTACCTGTTTCTTCTCCTTCTCCTACTTCTCTAGTCCCTCATCATCCTATGACTACTAGATCCAAAAGTGGGATCTCTGTCCCCAAAATTCCTTTTTCTCTTCTTGTCCAATCACCACCTCTTACTGAACCTCTTTCTTTTAAGGAAGCCACGGCCTTTCCTGAGTGGAGACAGGCCATGACCGAGGAGTATAATGCATTAATGTCTCAAGGGATATGGTCCTTGGTCTCTCCACCTCCTGGAGCTCTTGTTATTGGCTGTAAGTGGATCTTTTGAATAAAAAGAAACTCTGATGGTTCCATAGCTCGTTATAAAGCTCGCCCCAGTTGCTCAAGGGTTTTAACAAACCGAGGGGGTAGACTATTCAGAGACATTCAGTCCTGTTGTAAAGCAACCAACCATTCATGTGGTTTTGTCTTTAGCCCTTCATTTTAACTGGCAAATTAAACAAATGGACGTATCAAATGCCTTTCTTCATGCCTATTTACAAGAGTAGGTCTTTCTCAAACAACCACAGGGTTATGTGAGCACTAACAATCCAAGTCATGTGTGTCAACTTCAGAAAGCACTATATGGATTCAAACAGGCTCCGCGGACCTGGTATGATATGCTGTCACAGAAACTCATTTCTCTTGGCTTTGAAAACAGCATGGCAGATTCATCATTGTTTGTGTTTCATAAGGGTCCAGATTTAATTTATGTATTGGTTTATGTGGATGATTTGCTGATTACTGGAAGTAATTCAGATTTTGGTTGCTCAGTTTGTTACTCAACTCAGTGCCCCTTTTGCTCTCAAAGATCTTGGCACACTTCATTACTTCTTGGGCATAGAAATTATTCATACTGCCACAGGTATTCTTTTGTCCCAGTAGAAATATGCTTTGGATCTTCTGGATAAGGCTGGCATGACTGAGTTGTAACGCCCGGAGTTTCGGAAGCATTAATTAAGACAACTAATTATGATTAATTTAATGAAAAGAGTTTCCATCAGAGTACACATTGGAAAATGTGAAGTGCAACCCATTACAAAATACTTAATACGGTTTGAGAAATTAATATTACAGATCCAACATTAAAAATAAAGGGGAGGGTTCTACAGATTAAGGTTCAACTCTGGATTCCACGGCTCCTCCTGAGCCTGGTCTACCGGATAACCCTCGGTTCCGAAATAACCGTCTCCTTCGACACCAACAGTACCTACTTGATCACAGTCTGGCATAATACGTCCGAGTCGCGAAGCAACATCATGGTATTATACTAGGGTCACACGAAGTGTAACACCGTGAGCGATAAATCACTCAATAGCTACTCTAGTCCTCCCAACCCTTGCTTAACATACACGTACAACATATATGATTGAAAAGAAGTAATTAAAGAAATAAACAGGAAATAAATCGTAAAGCAGAAATTAAACACATAGCTGATTTCATTACTAGTCATTAACTTACATGTTCATCTAAGTTCTCAAGCTAGAGAACTTTCCTCCTGGTTAACCACTAAGGAATATGACCAAACTGTGATTTTCTCCCCCCTTGCTTGCCCTTCACTCGGGGGCCCCGACGGAAGGTATAAGTTACGTACTTAATCCAGCAGTCAGCCGCCTCGCAAGGATGAATTTCCCAGGGACGAATCTGTACCACTGGGCTACGTATGGCAACTGCCAGGTCTTGTAGGTATATAGCCGAATCTGGTCTATAATACTTCCACCCTTATAATGCCTCAGAATTCAAATGAAGCAAATCACAGAGTGTCACATCCTAGGGTTTCGAAATCAAGGCAGACTGCCAAACAATTCTCCGAAACAAATCACTTGGCGGAACTGCCATTCAACAACAATCTCGGGGTAACTCCCCATTAATCAATTCCAATTCACTTTTTCATTAACCTCATCGTCTATGTGATATCCATGTACAATCACCCAACTCGGGAACCTAGTTGTCCATTCTAACAATCCAACAATTTGCCGATAATGTAATACCACAAGCGAAGCAAAGCAATAACAATATCTTAACAAGAAAAGTAAGGCGACAATGACATTTCAAGGGTTCACATAACCACATAATAAATCCATGGCGAAATACACGACTTATGGTGTTCCCGCGTCACTACGCATATCGAAGGTAATACACAAGTTTGAGTAAAAAGAGTTTAAGGGTCATAAACGTGATTCATAAAAATATAGGGTCGATGTCGTATTTTATTCAAGTGTAGAGACGAAATCTAGTAGCTTCATTAGGCTCGGGACTTTTTGTAAGGTAAAACTATTCACGAGGGCAAATTGGTAATTCGTCAATGGAGGACATTTTAGTAATTTACCAAAACTAACGTATCAATAATAGATGATATATATTTACTAGTATCATAAATATAAACATGCCATAATAGATTATGATCAAGTTTACTAACAAAGATTCACTTTACTAATCTAAATGAATTACATAACATTCTACAATTTAATCGACGGAGTACATCGAAACAAACATCAATATTATAGATTTTAATTATGACTACAAAACAAATCATATTGGACACGAATAATCAGCCAAACAACTTAACCATACACATCATCACTTGTTAAACAAATCAACTTTAACCATCTTTAGGCCTTACGGCCATAATCGGTTTGGTGGGTTTCTCGACCCATTTCACATTTTGATTTCATTTCGTTCGGGCTCATTGCAAGCCCCAATATCAAGTCTAAAGCTACTAAATATACTTAGGGTTAATGGATAAGAGGTTTCTACCTTTGGTCCGGACGAAAAGCTCGACGGTAAAGTCCGGTGGTATTTCGAGTGGCAATGAAGAATTCCATTGCGAACAGAATCTTTGGGCTGCGATATTGGGTTCAAACCTCGTCCGTTTTCAGCGATTCTTGTGTCTAAAACGAAGCTCTCAAAGTTCTCTACAACGTTGATGAAGAAGTCTAAGCCTAAAACGCACTCCAACAATGAGAAAAATGAAGATTTGTAAAGGTTCAGTGAGCTGCTCGGTTTGACTAGACCAGAAACTTCGGGCCGCAATAACGTGGTCATTTATCTACCGTTTTGAGTGATTCTTGAACCTAAAACGAAGGGCTTGAAGTGATCTACAATCTTCGTGAAGGAATCTAAACCCGAAATCCACTTTAACGAGGAGAAAAATGGAGATTCGTGAAAGGTCGTGAGCTGTCTGGAAAATGTAGCCGAAAGAATTTTTACTGAACTTTGGATGGCTATAACTCACTCAAAACTCATTCGATTTGGGTGATTCTTATACCGAAATCGAAGTACTCGACTCCCTCTACAACTTTTGTTTAGAAACTTAAGCCTAAAAACGACTTTACCTAGGAGTAAATTGGCCATGAAAATGGATGCGCGTTATGGACGAGAATAGGAAAATGTGGTGGTGATCTCTCTCCTCTTTTTCTCTTCTTCTCCTCCTTTCTTCTTCTTTTCCAGAATCTCCCAATCTCTCTCTCTTCCTCTGCCAAAAATAATGAGGGGAATGGGTGATGGGTTTATGTAGGGGAAATGGGGTGGTGGTGGAGTGTTGGTTTGGTGTGATGGGAGAGGTGGAGTGAAGTGTGGTAGGAGGTGAAGTGTGGAAGGTGAGTTGGTGAGTAGAGGTGATGGGTGGAGTGTGGGAGTAATTTGGGGGGCGGGGGCAGCATGGGAGGCGGCACGTGATGCGGCACAATGAAGTACAATTTACTTCGAGCAGTGTTCGAACTGTCCGGGTTTCGGTCTCAGAAAATTACCAAAATATTCGTGCGAATTTGGAAAATCGTGGGCAACGTCACCGTGTGCTCAGAATCGTTTGGAAAAATCTTGAAAATAGAACACGCATTAGGATGCACTCGCCAGGTGAGCGTATCTGGTTGACTCGGGTCACACAATTGTAGTAGTTGTGCTAGTGTCATCTGTGTAGCTCAAAATCATCCTCCGCATTACGCACATTATTCTGGCCGTTTGTCCGGGCCCACTGGTGACAAGTCGGTTGAAATCATTTTGTGCACCCTGAGCACTAACTTGTTTAAAGGGAAAATAAATAAATAACTAAATAAATAAATAAATAAGAGATCCGCAAATGGTCAACTAAAGTCAAAATTGGGTAAAATTAAATTAGGAAAATTAATATTTACAAATATCACAAATTTTATTTTTCTGAAAATTTGGGATATTACAGAGTGCAGGCCTTGCGCTACACCATCTTCTCTTAGGCCTGATCCTGACATTAATTCCTCTCTCATGCCTAACCCAGAGTTCTATAGGTCTATTGTGGGTTCTCTGCAATACCTAACTTTGACTAGACCTGAAATATCTTTTACTGTTAATAGTGTATGTCAGCATATGCATATGCCCCTTGAGTCTCATTTTACAGCAGTCAAGAGAGTCCTTCGTTATATCAAAGGAACTTTAGACCAAGGTCTCTTCTTTCGTAAAAAGGGACTCTTCTTTTATCAGCTTTTTCAGATGCTGACTAGGCTGGGGATGCCACTGATAGACGTTCAACTAGAGGTTATTGTGTTTTCTATGGTCCTAACTTAGTCTCTTGGTCTGCCAAGAAACAGGCCACTGTGGCACGCTCATCTACTGAGGCTGAGTATAAAGCTCTGGCCAATACTGCCTCTAAATTGGTTTGGTTACTTCAATTGTTTAGAGATTTTCATGCTCCTGCATTTTCTATAGCTCCCATCTTATGGTGTGACAATAATTCTGCGATTTCATTTGCTACAAATCCTATTTTTCATGCTCGTTCCAAGCACATTGAAGTTGATTTTCACTTTGTTAGAGAAAAGATTGCCCTTAAGCAACTCTAGGTGAGACATGTTCCCTCTGAATTCCAAGTGGCAGATGTTCTGACTAAGCTTCTCACAGTGGCACGATTTCTCTTTCTCAAAGACAAACTGAAGCTCTCTGTCATCCCAGCATCAGTTTGTGGGGGAGTGATAAGTAATTAAGAAAAGTCCAAGTCCACGTGTCCTCAAGAACCATCCACGTGTGATACTGGTGCAAGTGCAACTTGTCCAGCTGGGCAAATTAGTCAGCATTTTTGTTGCTCTAGTTCGTTTCACTTTACTGTATCTCTCCTCTAGTTACATTTTCTGTAAATCTCTCTTTTGTATCTCTTTTCTTTTCTCCTTGTCTAGATACACTTCTAGCGTAGCTTCTACGCTTAATGAATGAATGAATCTCCTCTGAGTTAGAGAGAGAATACAATTACATTTTTGAATCTGAGTTCTTGTTGAGTTCTTCTTGAAATGTTGTCAGTTGCTGGTGGGGCATTTTCTGGATCGTCAGCATTTTCATACCCGTACCATGCAGTTGTTTGTTAACGAGCTATGGCATACTTCTCAACCGGTTTTGGTGGTGGCTAGGCATTTGAACTCTTTTGTTTTCCGCTTTTATTCTGAGGAAGATTTGGAGCATGCTATTTCTAGGGGACCTTGGTTGATTAGAGGTGGCTTATTGGTATTAGATTATAGGCATTTCTATGATCACTTGAAGATGATTCGGGTGCGCCGGTTCCATTTATGGGTGCAGTTGCACAAACTACCATTTGAAGCTTTCACTAGAGAGGCGGGTGGAATTATGGGGTTGGCTTTGAGAGGGGATGTTACGGTTGATGTGGATGATGTGTTTCCAAGGCAATTTCGATACTTACGTGTATGTGTCTCTATCACTCCTGATTCGATGTTGGTACAGGGGTTTTTTCTTGATATTCCTGGTGGAGAACCTCGTCGGATCGAATGTAGATATAAACGAGTATCCAAGGTGTGCCGTGCTTGTGGTCGTATAGGGCACACATATCCGCAATGTGATCTTTCAAGGGCGGAAGCAGCGGGTCATGTGGATGCCATGATTAATGGTCTTTTTGAAAGATTTGGGTTTGTAGTGCATACGGATGAGACGACACCATTATATATAAATCGTATTCGAGCTTTTGCAAGAAGTAATGCACGTCGTAACACGCACATGTGGGCCGTTCGGGGGGAGTCTATGGCTCATGCCCATGCAGCGCCAGTGTACCAGATTAGGAGGCAAGAAAATACCTATGTGGCTCAACGATTTGACATTGAAGAGGGTGAGATGGTTGATGTTGCCACCCAAATGGAGTCTATTGAAGCTCAGCAGGAGGAACTTCCTTTGATGGTAGATTATGAGCAGTTTTTGGAGAATTATGAAGATGCTTGGAACTGGGGTTTGCAACGTCCGTTATCGGGTTTTTTCCAACAAGGGGACTTTGTGGTGCTTCCCACTTCGATGGCGGATCATGCAGTGAATATGGATGGTACTACTCGAGAGACTGTGGAAGTGGAGGTAAGCTTGCAAAATAGTAGTATGGGTCCAGAAAATGTTTGTACTCTAGAACGGGTGGTTAGTGAATTGTTGAGGATCCGAGATGAAACTTTGCCGGAAGTGGAGGAGATGGATTGCCGGTGGTCGAAATGGGAAGCTGTGGTTCGACAATTTGGAATTAATGCGGGTAGGTGCTGCTGCATTGAAGAGACTGAAGGGTTGGTTGAGCCTAATTTAAGTCGGACAAATTTTGTGTTTACTCTTAATAAGATGGCGGTGGTTGAGACGAATGACTTCGGTAATAAATCTGTGGAAGAGTGGGTGATGGGCTTAGCAAATTTGGGCCTGGGGGATAGTAATAGTTTAGGTAGGCCCACCTATAATAGGCCCATTAATAGGCCCTTAATTATTAGGGAACCTGTAGAGAATGCTAATGGGCTATCTAGTTCTTTGGAGGCGGGCTTGGGCCGGGACGCCAATGATGATTCAAGAGGGAAGAGACCCGTAGAGGAGTCTGATGAGGAATCAGATTCATTGTTATTGGGCCTACTTAGACGGTCCAAAAAAGGGGTGTTTTAGGTCTAGATCTAGTAGGCTGCTCTTATTGGGTTGTTAATGGGCCTCAATGATACTTTTTCTTGTGGGGCTGGATATGGGTCTATAGCCAGGGGATGCAACTCGTCTAATTCTACTAGAAAGGTTGGGTTGTATAAAGGAGTTCTTAAAAAAGCTATTACTCGTGTTAGAAATAAGAGGAGAAAGGGCTTCAGAGTTACTTGAAGGCGTGTTCAACGGCAGCGAGTTCAATCCCGGAGTCAATGGTTGCACCGAGGATGGGCTGGTGGGCGTGATAAAGCTGGGTTGCGTAAAAGGAAGGGAAGGCTTTTGATTAGGGAAATTGGTGCTTTTAAGCGAAGAACGGTATCACCTTCATGTCCTGATACTGAGGTTTCATCCGGTTCTATGCCGGTTTCGTCTTGTAGGTCCTTTGGGGTGAGCAGCCATGTAGTGGTCAGGGGGGAAGGCTCTTCATGGGGTGGCATTAAGGACTTATTGGCTGACTCGTCGAGGGATGAGGGGTCTGATTTTGCACCTAAGAAGAGGACTGCTTCTCGGGTTTTTTCTGATCTGACTAGAGGAGATGTGGTGGGTGAGGAAATTGGTCTAGCAGTGGCAAAACGTAGGATTACGGAAGATCTTCACCAGGTTCTATGGGATAGGGCGATTAATTTGATTTCAAATCAGATGTTTAGTCGCTCTGCTGGAGAAGGTATTGACATCATTGGGCAAGTTATATCGGTATGGGATGAACAAGTTGAAGCATTAGAGTTTCAATCCAGACTCGCCGAGGAAATGCGTAGATATGTGTGGTCACGGTGTGCTTCTTTGGCTAGGGGAGAAGGTTGGGTTTCAAAAAATGTGGTTTGAAGTTTTATTCAGGAATTGGTGCTATAGGTTCAAGCTATGGACTTTGGGTTGCTTGGGATGGTAAATACCAATTATCTCTTGTAAGTAAATGTGATAATTTTATACTGTTTAAAGTTGTAGATGAAAAAGGTTTGGAATGGGGGCTATGCTTGGTGTATGGGCATCCGATTTTAAGTGAACGGAAATGAGTCTGGGATTCGCTAGGAAGTTGTCTGGTGAATTTGCCGGTTCCGTTATTGGTGGTGGGTGATTTTAATCAAGTGTTGGGCAGAGATGATAAATTTAGCCGTTGCTCGAGAGTCATTGGGGGAACTATGTGGCTAAATGAGTTTCTGCAGCGGTTTAATCTCTTGGACATTCGTTCCCTAGGTGTATTCTACACTTGGACGAATAATAGGTTGGGTGATGGAGCCCCATATGAGAAGCTGGACCGAGCGGTGGCTAGTAGAGATTGGAAGTTGCTTTTCCCGAAGGTAGCGGTCTTGTGTTTACCAATTCAGAGATCAGATCACAGTCCCTTATTGGTTGATACTCATTGGGAAGATATGGTCAAACATAGACCTAAGAGATTTGAGGAAGTGTGGTTGAGGGATGATGGCGTTAAGCAAATTATTGCCAGAGTTTGGGCGGTGAGATTTTCAGGGTCAATGGCGTACCAATTGGTTCAGAAGCAAAATGTCTTAATGCGCCACCTGTGCAATTGGGGGAATTTGTCTCATAGGCGATTGTGGAGGAAGATGGCTGAGGTCCGTGGGCGTTTGGAGAATATTCAAAGGGCTATTGCAGAAGATTGTGCTTTGAATCAAAATGGGGGGAATGCTATCGGGTTGGTTGGGTTGCAGGATTTGGTGAAGGAAGATAAGAAGCTGTGAGGAGAGCTGGATAATCTAATGGATCTAGAAGAGGTTTTTTGGTCCCAACGGGCTAAGCAAGGGTGGCCAGAGCTGGGCGACAAAAATTCCAGGTACTTTCATAAAGCTACTACAATTAGAAATGGAAGAAACTGTATTGTTTGTCTAAATAATGAGGAAGGCTGTTACGTATCTGACCCTCATGTGATTATGAAGCTGTTTATCAATCACTTTCGTAATCTCTTTGGGGGTAATAGTGGCAGCGTGATGTCTTCTTCTTGTCAGATAGCGGAAGTTGAGGAGAGAACCAATGAGTGGCAGTTTGATTTGGTTTATGTTCTTAATGTCCAGTTATCTGAACAACAGAGGGCTGAATTGGATAAGCCTTTTGTTGAAAAAGAAGTTGAATTGGCTGTTTTTCAAATGGGTGGGTTTAAAGCGTCGGGACCTGACGATTTTATAGCGGCTTTTCATCAAAAAAATTGGGATTTGGTGGGTGAGGAGGTGTCTAGAGTTGTACTCTCTTTTTTGCACTCGGGTGTGATGCTTAAGGAAATTAATCGGACTTTTATTACCCTTATTCCTAAGACGCATAATCCTATCTCGATCAATGATTTCAGACCTATTAGCTTGTGTAATGTCATTTATAAAATTATTGCTCGTGTGCTAGTGAACTGTTTACGGGGAGTCTTATTTGGGATGGTGTCTGAGTTCCAAAATGCTTTTGTGCCGGGGAGGCAAATATCTGACAATATTTTCTTGGCTCATGAGATTTTAGAATATATTCGTCATAAGAAGGCTGGTAAAAAAGAGTGTTTTGCTCTTAAATTAGATATGAATAAAGCTTATGATCGGATTAGTTGGTCCTTTTTGGTGGAGGTTTTAAGGAAGATGGGATTCAGTCCTAAATGGGTGGAGCTTATTTATCAATGTATCTCTACTGTTTCTTTTGAAGTGTTGGTTAATGGGGGTAGGTCGGAAATGTTTAAACCAGCTTGTGGTTTAAGGAAAGGGGATCCTCTTTCGCCTTATCTTTTTATCCTTGTAAGTCAGGTTCTCTCTTCTTCGTTTGCCTTTTTGAATGAGCAACAGATTTGTAGAGGTATTGCGGTGAGTCGTAGATCGCCAAGGATTTCGCACTTGTTTTTTGTGGATGATAGCTTCTTTTTTTTATGGAGTTTGAGGCTTCACATGTTCAGTGCTTAAGGTGGCTTTTAGAGGATTATTGTCAGAGAGTGGGTTAAAAAATTAATTTTGCCAAATCAGAGCTTGTGGTTAGTCCTAATTCGAGGGTGGACATGAATGATTTTTTGATTGAAACTTTAGGAGTTAAAATTGTGGATAGGCCGGCAGTTTATTTGGGTGCAGATCTGGATTTAAGGAAAAGTAAAGGGGATTTGTTTAAAAGGGTGTTGGATAGATTGGACTATAGACTGGCTAATTGGAAGAAGAATTTTATGGTCTTTGCGGGGAGGGTTACTTTGGTTAAACACACCTTGTCTACGATTCCCATATACTTATTTTCTGTTTTTCTGGCGCCGGCTTATTTTGTTGATAAGGTGAGGAAAATCATCATTAAGTTCCTCTAGGGTAAAGGGGATGGTGGTGGAATCTCATGGATGAAATGGTCTAACTTGTGTAAGCCATTGAGTGAAGGAGGGCTGGGTTTGCGTTATACTAAAAGTTTTAACCAAGCGTTACTAGCCAAAGCGGCTGCGAGACTATTCAATGATAAGGAGAGTCTTTTGAGTAAAGTCCTGAGGGGAAAATATTGTTGGAGGAAAGATTTTTTAACGATCAAACAGGGGTCGGGTTGTTCTTGGGAATGGAGAAGTATTCTTTGGGGTCGTGACCTTTTGGTTAAAGGGCTTAAATGGGAAGTGGGTAGTGGCCAGGAGATTAAAGTTTTTAAGGATGAGTGGATTATGGGGACACATAATCCTTATGTGAGTCATGAGGTCGTGGACTCTCTTAGTGATATGAGGGTGGGATCGCTCATTGATTGGAGATCCTTTGATTGGCATAAGCGTTTGGTTGAGGCTTTTTTCCCTTGGGATATAGCTAGTAGGGTTTTATCCACGTATATTCCATGTCGGGGTAGGAAGGACCGTTTGTATTGGGCGGGGGCTAAGAATGGGATTTTTTCAGTTAAGTCCGCCTACTTTCAAGCAGTGTATGAAAGGTATCCGGGTGGGGTAGGAAATCTTTCGTCGGACTTCTGGAAGAATTTGTGGGCATTGAAACTGCCGTCCAAGTATGGGCTATTTATTTGGAAAGTTATCCATCGTGCCATTGTGGTTAAGGACAGTTTGAAAAGAAGAAATATAGTCTCTGATGATCAATGTGCTGTATGTGGTGTTGGGAAGGAATCGGTGGAGCACCTATTTTGTCATTGTTACGTTGCTAAAAAATTGTGGGATAATTCCTGTTTGGATCTAAGTCCTAATGAGGGTGGGATTTTGTTTTTTTGGGAATGGTTTTCGGAATGGTTTATGGGAAAACGAAGTGTTAGGGATGTTTGTAAAGGCGTGTGTGTCTTATGGGAAATTTGGCATGTTCGTAATCATGCGCATTTTAATCTAGCTGTACCTTCTTTTAACAAATGCTTTGATAATATTGAATGTAATATTGCAATGCTTTTGAAGGCAAAGGGAGCAGGTGGTGGAGGATATGCTGTGAGAACTATTGAGTGTAAAGAATTGGCTATTTACTGTCATGGATCTTTGGTGGGGGCGGCACAACCTGCTAAAATTGTTGTGGATGGAGCATGGAAAAAAGACTTATGCATGGGTGTTGCAGCTTTGTGCCTTTTTGAGGAATTAGAGATAGAATAGGAAATGCAAGGATCTACTGTGGTTTATGCGTGCTCATCAACGGATGTTGAAACGTTGGCGGTTTTGCAAGCTTCAAGGTGGGCAAGGACAGCCGGCTTGAGGAGTATGCAAATTTTGACGGATTGTCTACAAGTGGTTCATGCGTTATCTTGTGTTGATGTATCTTTTCGTAATGTAATCCTAGATATATTAGATATTATGAATCTTTTTGATTATGTAAATGTTGTTAAGGCCACCCGTCAAGAAGTGAGAAATGTTCACAATCTTGCGCAGCGTCGCCTTTGTAATCTTATTTCGGTTTAATGTATGTTATGTTTCTTGTTGTCAAAAAAAGGGACAGAACAAGAAAAGGTTTCCATTTCTATATAAGGAGGGTTACTACATACCTTGGGGTCTTCTCACAAAATTTGTATCCTTTCATGTTGATGGGGCTTGGAAGGTAGAAAATTACTCTTGGTGTGGTTTAGGTTTTACAGTGTCCTTACTAGGCGGTTCCCTGATTACCCAGATCGCTTTATCTTCATTCAATAGCAATCCCCTCCAAATAGAAAGTTTGGCAATCAAAGGAGTTGCATGGTCTATAAAACATGGTTTTGATGTCGTCTATATTTATACTGATTGTTTTAATGCTATCATGCAGATATGAGGGAGTCATGATCCCCATTATTGGGATCATTTTTTGATTGAAACCTTATCATCGAGATCCCTAGGCTCTCTTTTTGCCAGATCTCAAAGGCTTCACCAAAGGAGGTCCAGAGAGCTTATTTACTTGCCAAAAAAGCTCTCATTTCTTTTATGGCTCCTTCGGATACAGGGGAGGAGATCAGCGTACTCGGGATATCACCTAATTTATGCTTCCTTTTGTTTGGCCTACTTTTTTATTGTTTTGTTGTAGGTCCTTGTTTGTATTGTATTCTGATACTGTCCTTTGTATTTGGCCTTAGTTAATGGAATTTCTTGCTTCTCATAAAAAAAAACAATAATCATAAATTTCTTTAGAAGTCAAGAGAGTGTCATTTTTTTTGGTTATTTACCGGGGCACCCTTGTAAGTTAACGTTTTTCACCAAACACCCCCTGCAAGAAAAGAAAAAAACCTATGACGAACCCCCTCTATCTTCCAAAACCTTACCCCAAGACCCCTTTCGTCTCGAATCTCAAAGTTCCGGGTCATGTTTTGATGATCTAACCCATTCAAGTTGCTTAAAACATGGTTTTAAGGGTACTCGCGAGAAATCAGCTCAAAATATGATCGGGAAGTGCTTGATCTAAAACATATTTCATTAAACAAATTGAACGGTTTGGATCATAAAAAAAACTAATGGTTCTAGACGGTTTTCGGCGGAAGGGGTCTTGGGGTAAAGTTTTGGAAGATAGAGGGGGTTCGTCGTAGATTTTTTTCTTGCTGGGGGTGTTTGGTGGAAAACGATAATTTACAGGGGGTGTCTCAGTAAGTAACCCCATTTTTTTTTCCAGACATTTAACTATTGAGAGCACATATGTGTAATCTACGAGTAATATTTTTTTAAACTTGTTCAGGAGGGATTATTAGAGCTCTCCCCTAGGGTTTGCGGCTAGTTCCTCTTCCCTTCCACCTTCTCTTCTCCATAGTCTCTCCTTCCTCCTCGGTTGAGAGATAGTTGAGACACTGTTCATAGGGTGAAATTCTATTCTTAGTTAAATTATAGTAATTTCTTTTACATTGCCATAATTTTTGGATTGTGATGGTCCAGATAATGCAGAAAACAATTAATATTAAACATTTAATTAGTGAATGTTTTTTTTTTTGGTAATTACATAATTAAGTCGGGTGTAAAGAAATAAATGCATATTTGTCCAAATAGATTTCCCATTCAGTTTCCCTTGAAAAGAGTAAGCAAGCAGAACGGCGATACATACACTCCCTAGGAGCCACTCCCAGCCACACCCTCTCTCACATGGGGTGTGGTCCCCAGATCTGAACCCCACACCCCATGTGAGACAGGGTGTGGCTGGGAGTGGCTCCCAGGGAGTGTATCCATCATTTTTGAAGCAAGTATTACGAAAGCCACCAAAGGTTTTGAGGATCCGGGGGCTTGTAGTGAGCTCACTACACGTGTAGTGAGCTCTCTCGGCCGTCCAATCGGCTACCGACGGTCCAGATAAATTGGTGTTAAATAAAATATGAAAATAAATACTTTATTTAAATGTAAGATGATCATGACCGTTGATCGCTGATCGGACGGTCGAGGGAACTCACTACACACGCTACACGTGAATTGAGAGCCTCTTTCTACCTAGAAAGAGACCCAGCCACCCCCATTTCTTTCTTCTCCTTCCCAGCTGTTCCACCCTCTCCTCCTTCCTCCTCCTCCCTCTTTCATTGCGAGATGGGTAAGACTCTTTCCTTATGAAAGAAAATCTCACTTTTCCCATCTTTTTTATATTGTTGTGGCCGAGATATGGAAAAGGATTTTTGACACTTGGATCCAACCGGACTTGGCGATGGATTCTCGAGCTATCAATGACAACAATGAAACTGTTCTTGCGACAGTGACTGCGGCGGGAACTAGCTCTATCACTGATGCCTGATGGCCTTCTTTAAGTTATCTTCAAGTTATATCCAAATGCAAAGAATAACTTAAACAATTGCAATCCATAGCTCGTCTACTCAGCCTAATTGTCCGCTGTTGAAGAAGAATTACATAATTAAACAAAGTTAATAATTTAATATGGTCGAAATTGACAAGAAACGTAGAAAATACAATACTAAAGGAGACCCCACGTATCTCATTTAATTTTTATGCTTTTGAGGACGAAAAAGAATCGCAAGATATGTGATACCCACAAATGAAAAGATGGGGACAACATTGAGGAACCTAGTACGGTAGTACCGCAAAAAGCAATACGTACGAAACGACACCATCTAGGCTACAAAGACTATTGTCCACGTCATGGAGAAACTTGGCGCATTTGCTATGGTATTGTCTGATAAATTAATTACCTTTTCCTTGATCCTGGTAACCCTCCCTTTGCTTAAACAATTTGTGCTAAATTCATAGTGAGGGTATCCAAGAGTCATAAACTATGGTGGTCTTTTGTTCAGTAGGTGGAAATTCCAGGCAGGCTCTCTACTAAAGAGAGTTCAATAGCTTGAGGGGTGATTAATGGCAG
Organism: Vaccinium darrowii; assembly: GCA_020921065.1. Lineage (NCBI taxonomy): Eukaryota > Viridiplantae > Streptophyta > Magnoliopsida > Ericales > Ericaceae > Vaccinium > Vaccinium darrowii. The sequence continues at coordinate 30,037,195 of CM037160.1, forward strand.
GAAATATATCCCTGCGATGGTGGTTTGCAATCCCATCCTCACCTCTTCTTTGAATGTCAGTTTGCTCCATAGTTTGGAAAAGGATAAGGAGGAAACGTGTGGTAGTTCAACTTCTGTGGGGGAGTAGGGCTCTGCCATTAAGTGGGGGATCCAACATTGCCAAGGAGTTTCTGTGAGATCATGCGTCTTCAAACTATGCTTAGATACTTCCATTTACTATGTGTGGGAGGAAACAAACGATACGTACGATGATTAAGTGTCTTAGGCATGATTCATCTTGGAAGACAGATGGTGGTGGCCGGTGCTTGCTCCTGGAGGAAGGTTAAACTTCTGCAGACAATTCTAGAGTTTGCTAGGGAGCGGGGATCCCTAACTCAGTATTCTAGTAGCAAATAGTCTCCTTTGTCTCAGATATTTTGTTTTCTTGTTTGTTTTTGTTATTTTCTTTGTTTCTGGTCAAGTAGTTTTTTGATTTTTAAGTAACTTTGGTTTTGTGGATTGTTTTCTTGTTCTCAAGGATATTCCATTGAGTGGGCTCGGTCCGATCATAAAATCTTTTGGTTCCAGAAACAGAAAACAGTCTACAAAATTCTTCACAAAAAGACTTATTCCCACCCACTATTGGAGCAAAACATAACGAAGGTGACTAATCCCAGTCCCACCTTCAATCAAATGCTTCCAAACATAATCTCTGCATTTCAACATGTTGATCTTCCAACTCTATAATATCTTCCGATCATTGCTACCTGACCTATTGCAGAGTGATGCAGGGTGGATTTCAAGAAAAGTCATATTTTATTTATATTGATTTACATTTAGTATTTTTATTTAATATGTTATAATTTAGTCAAAATATTCTAGAAGTATTTTGTTTCCTAGTTTCTTCTGATTGAGGTTTCCTATTTCATGTTTCCTTGTTTTACAAGAATTAGGGTTGCTAGCTAGTAGTTTTATTTCCTTTTTAGTTTTAGGGTTGCGGCTAGTATAAATAATTGATGTAAGCCTTAGGGCAAGGGGGTTGATTAATATGTTGAGTGTTTTCACAAGAGAGAGTATCTCTTTTTCCTATAATTCTATTAATCTGCGGGTTATTAGATTGTAGAAGAGTTGTTTCTTATTCGTGGGGGTGATCTTTGTTCTTGTTCACGTTTCTAGCTGCGTCAGTTGGTATCAGAGCTTAGGCTCGATTCCTGATTGATCATGGCACGAAGATATCGTCATGATCGACAAGTTGACGTCGAGTATGTGTACGAGCACGATGGTGCTGCGCGAGAAGCATAACTAGAGGCGCGGTTCCAGCAATTAGAACAGGATGTGTCGGACGTGATTGCCCTAGCGGACCAGATTGCTGCCCTAACTATTGGAGGGAATCCACCTCGTCGTCGTCTTGTTATACCTCGGTTTTCGAAAGAGGAGGAGGTATCGGATGACGTTTCTATCACCAAACCTTTGGCGGGCAACTATCAGCCGAGGGAGAGGACAACGGAGGCTGCCATTGTGTGGAGCCCTCTTTCTCCGGTGATCCCTTCATGCGATGATGGGCGACGGAAGTGCTATCCCTACTCTCGAACAACACCCAAACCTGCACACTCCAAGCACCGTTAGCACCGGACTGGACCCTGGAGCCCAGAATGGTACTCCGACGGTCAAGTCAATAAACTCAGAAGGCGAAGTGTAGATCTAGGGTTTGGAAGGGAGAGTATTGCCTACCTCTTCTGAGTGATGAAGTTTACCTTTTATAGATGTGCCTTGGCTTGGCCTCCAAGCTCAGCTGTGTTTGTCACGTGACTTTACCGTTCGGCTGACGTCATGGTGACCAACCTGGTAGAATATTCTGTAATCACATGCCTCCAGTGAAAATGTTACACGTGTCACAACCGTTCGGATGACGTCACTCGTCATGATCACAGTTTGTTACAGGCACATGCAGCATTAACTACTTTGCTGGCTCAGCGCTACGTCTCTCGGCATATTATCCACATTATGAAGTCGGCTTGTACCACCCCTCGGGTAAGTCCCGAGGTCCGAGGACGTGAACTCTGAGAACTCGTTTATTGAGTTAAACATAGGATACGTCTCGGTGAAATCCGAGACTAGGGACCGAACCCCCCACTTGACAGTTATGCATAGGTCAAACCATTCACCGAAGAGTCAATCGAAGATAATCTCCCGGTGACTAATCAAGAGGTGTTCTTTATAAAGAGTTAGGTGCTCGGTGAATCCGGACCCCTACAATAGCCCCTCGAACCCTTCATGCAGTTTACTTAACTCAGGAGGGGGTCGAGTACTCGGCTACCGAACGGAATCCGTTCCGAGCCCCGTTCTGCGAGATAAGGCTCATGATGAGATTCTCTGTTATAGCCGTCCTTTTGGCCATCCGGAACTTGCCGCGTGTCCCCTACGAGTAGGGTGTCTGCGCTGATGTGAGCGCTGTAGTCACGTCTTTCTGTCACATGCCGTTTCGCTGACGTGAGGGGAGAGAGTTGCTACGGTGTATCGTGCAAGATGACACGTGTTCGACACCGATAGGCCGAGAGCATGCCGTATCCCATTCTTCACCGTGACCACGCTCGTTTCCCGCCCAAGCTCATCCGGTTTTCGAAATCTTGATGCCTCTATAAATACCATAGAGAGAGAAGAGGAAACACTTTCTCTCTCTTGGCATTCGATTCCCAGACGTTCTCTCTCTAAAGATTCTCAAGTTCTTTCGTGAATCGGAGTTGTTTTGACCAGTTCTTCACCAGATCTCCAGGTAAAGCTTCAGTCCAACCTTGTTCATTGCTTATTGCCGCGATTTCCCTTGTTTTTGTGTGTTTTCAATTCATTCGATGCATGTTTTTTCTGCGTCTTCTGGGTTGGGCCTCTGGTTTTTGGTTGAAGATGAACAGTCGTCTTCAACCTGTTCATGAGGTTGAAGATGACGCCGAAAGGCACGAAGCATAGGTTAACCCATTCCTCGGCCACTGGTGTCGAGGGATATCACTTCACACCTGCACTTCGTTGATCTGGAGTATCCAACTAATGGGCGCCGAGAGATAGGTTGTTCAGCATTGGTTTTGGGACCCACCGCATATAGCTAACGGTCTTTTCACCATGCATTCTTTTGTTAGGTCTGGCGCCCTCAGCCGTTGAGATCTCCTCTGATTCCGAGAGTTCAGGATCCGAGTCTTCCAGCACCGCCGCTTCCTATATTGCCTACCTTTTTCGCAATCCGTGCCGAGAGATTGTTTCGATGGATTACGATTTCGGTAAACCCTTAGAAGAGAGGCCCTTTCAATCCATTCCACCGAACCCTCAACCCATAGTGGAAGAGCCTATTGATTTGGAGGAAGAAGAAGAGGTGTCGGATGGCTTCCTTGAGGATAGTGATGCCATCGAGTCTGATGACCGTTCGGAGTGGGAGCCTTCCACCACAGCAACGACCACGAGTACCGAGCAAGCGATGAGCGAAGGCTCCGAGCAGAATGCCGATGCCACTGAGGAGGTAGAGCAGGCCATTTTGGCCGAGATCGGAATTGCCGGGTCTGGAGAGAACAGGTCTTCCGGCTCGGGCTCGAGTAGTGGGAAGAAGAAGGAGTATTCCTGTCCCTACCTTCATTACTTCACGAACGGTGAGGCTGGGTACTCTAAGTTCGTAGAGAAATATGACATTCCAGAGGGAGTGATGGTGACGCTCATACCGAGAGGTATGCTCCCGAGCTACGATCCCAACCATCTGATCGTCCCACTGATGGCGATCACTGAAGGTGGTGTCCGTTTCCCGATGAACAACTTCATCCGAGCGGTTCTGAACACTTACTCTCTTTCCCCCGATCAGCTGACCATCAATAGTTATCAGGTTATTAACTCCGCATATGAGTTAAAGTTGAGGGACGACCTCGAGCTTCGGGTGTGGGACTTGTTTCATCTTTATTCTATGTCTCGGAACGCGTCGTTCGGGAGATATTTCCTTATGATGAGACCGAAAAAGAAACAGATAGTTGAACATCTTCCCGATTCCAACCACTTCCAGGACATCTGCGTTATGGTATCGGGCAATTACGGCTTACCTTTGTCCGAGGATCCTTTCCCCGTCCCTACTCTTCGGGGCAACCATAGTTAGTATTCTTCTTTTGCTTGCTTTCGTTGATTCTGTAAACAATAATTATGTCGTGATTTTACTAACTTATGTGCTTTGCAGGTCCTTCTCCGATCACTCGGCGCCTGAAGACGCGTGCCAATCCCGAGAGAGCACTAAAGCTATATCAGTGTTCCGGGCATTTAGCACACGACGTCCTCGGCTACTTACCGACCTACAGGGGTTGGTTGAAGAAGAAACCAGCAAGAACTCGGAGATCTAGGAAAGGGAAGGCCCCTGCCGAAGGATTGATATCGGCCGAAGAGAGGGGTGATATCGAGGCGCAACCTGTTGGTGAGCTTCGAGGGAAAGAGAGGATTCCCGTAGATCGAGTTACTCCCGAGCCTTCGGTTGAAGAGATGGCCCCACCGAAGATCGATCTTGCGGCGAGGCTGGCAGAGATGGCAGCAAAAACCAAGAGAGCCCCGGCCAAAAGAAAAGAAAAGCCAACAACGGGGTCGCCCCCCCGAAAGCCACGACCACTGGGAGGACGCGGGTCTCCATCTCTAAGGACGAGAGACCGACGAAGAAGCCGAGAGATGATGCGCCGAGGCGAGAAGAGGATGACCAACCGAGTAAAAAGGGCCCGGAGATCGAGGTGCTGACAAGACCATGGACTCCGGTCCTGATCAACGCCGAAGGGAGGAGTATTATGTCAACGGACAGCGTCCACGCCGACCCTCAGCTTGGTCTGGGGCTCCTGTACGGTCTGGCCTTGAAGAATGACATGGCCAGGGTCCCGAGCAAGATGGAGGATAATCTTTATCACTGCTCTTCGCTGATAGCGCAGGTAGCCCTTCGGATCCAAGTACTCTCATATTTTGTACTCAGAGTCTCTGTTAGCTCATTTTGCTCCGTTTTTGTGTTTGCAGACCGGACAGTCCATGCTCAGGCTGCACGATCAAGTGGTGGAGCTCAACGGGGCAGCCAAGAGGTACAGAAGCCGAGCAGATGCTGCTCTTGCTAAAGTCCAAACTGCCGAGACCCAGGCTGAGGAGCTCCGAGCAGAAAATGAGAAATTGAAGAAGGAGTTGGCGGAGTGGGGGAGGAGGTCTGACCGACGCCTGGAAAGTGTCAAAGCCGAGCATCTGAAGGCTCTGGCGGAGGCTAGGGAAGGGTCTTATAATGCTGGATTTGCTGCAGCCGGAGAGGCATATGCCGATGACATCCTGAAGCTTGTAAAAGATGGAGAGCAAAGGGGCTTCGGTAAAGGATATCTACATTGCTGTGATGTTTTCGGTGTTGCCTCCGAAGACCCAAAATATGTGGCTCCTGCAATGCCTGATTCTCCTGATGCCGAGAACCTCGATGACGAGGAAGCTGAAGATGAAGAGACCGAGAAGTCACTGGATGACAGTCTTGCTGATAAGGTCACGGACGAAGCAACTTCTTCCGGACAAATTCCGTCCGAGAAAGCCCCGGACAAGACTATTAATATAACCCAGTAGGCTAGGGTTTTCTGAGACTTTGTTTTGATTTTAACCGTTTTTAATGTTGCTGGACGGCTCCGGACAATTGGAGTTTGCCGTACCAGAAGTGTTTGTAATTTAAGACAGGTTTTATGTGGAGATGGCACTGAACAAGTACCACCCTGCCATGCTCCGGTTTCACCAAAGTGGTGAAAATTTTGATCTGACTATTTTGATGAATGGATGGTTTTAAACAGATGTATCATCTTGTTTATGAATGAATGCCTCTCATTTGTATGCATTATGTTCTTTACCGATTGGTGTGAAAACCTTATCAATACTTAAAAAATTTCTCTTCAATACATAATAGCCCCTGCTTCGAGACCAATCAGAGGAAGTCGTTGCTCGGATTGGAACCGAAGCAACAATAAAGGGCACTTAAAATTTGTCAAACACCTGGAAACGAAGTACCAATAAATTTAATGAAAGTAGTTGTTCGGAGTTGAACCGAAGCAACGTAACAATATTGCATAAAAAATTTTCAACACTTGGAAAAGATTTCTACTGATAGCCCCTACTCGGTTCTAATCAGGGGAAATAGATGCTCGGATTGGAACCGAAGCAACTCGAGATGATAATGAACATTTTCCAACACTTGGAAAAGATTTCCACTGATAGCCCCTGCTCGGTTCTAATCAGGGGAAATAGATGCTCGGATTGGAACCGAAGCAACTCAAGATGATAATGAAAATTTTCCAACACTTGGAAAAGATTTCCACTGATAGCCCCTGCTCGGTTCTAATCAGGGGAAATAGATGCTCGGATTGGAACCGAAGCAACTCGAGATGATAATGAAAATTTTCCAACACTTGAAAAAGATTTCCACTGATAGCCCCTGCTCGGTTCTAATCAGGGGAAAAAGTTGTTTTGACAGTAATTTTAATAGGCAACAGTTGTAGGAAAAATTCTCTTCTCATTTAATATCCGAACATTGTAGATAACAAGGGTAAAAGGGCAAAACAGGCAGCCCAAATGTATCGAAATTTTTCCTAAGCATAGAATTTCCTAAGCTTAGTGGCATTCCAGGGGTTGCCCATAGGTGTGCCGTCCATCTCAGTAAGCTTGTAAGATCCATGCCCGGCCTTTGCAACCACCCGGAAAGGTCCCTCGTAGTTTGGTTTGAATTTTGTCTTTTTGGACTTCTGAACTACCACTCGAAGAACAAGATCATCTACGTTGAAGGGCCTCATCCATACATTCTTGTTATATCCCCGAGCGACCTCTTGCTGATACGAGGCATGTTTCAGGTGTGCTTTGTCCCTGAGCTCTTCAGCTAGGTCGAGCTCCCTGTCTATGGCCTCATCATTGGTCTGCACATCGAAATTTTCGGTCCGAGCTGTTGGGATTAGGGTGGCTAGGGGGAGAACGGCCTCCATGCCATACGCCATAGAGAATGGCGTTCGGCCAGTTGAGCGCCGGGGTGTGGTTCGATAGCCCCAGAGAACCTTTGGGAGCTCTTCGGCCCACCGACCCCTCTTTAGAGTTAGGCGCCTTTTGATTCTTGCTGTTATTGTCTTGTTTGATGCTTCGGCTTGCCCGTTTCCTTGTGGGTATGACACCGAGGAGTGGAAGATCCGAATGTTGTGCTTCTTGCAGAGTCTCTCGATCGCATCGGCCACAAATTGGGTCCCATTATCCGAAATGATCGCATAAGGGACTCCGAAGCAAGAGATGATATTCTTCCAGAGAAATCGCTCAACGTCAGTCGCAGTTATGGTAATCAAGGGCTCGGCCTTTACCCATTTGGTGTAGTAATCTGTCGCCGTTATCAAGTGTTTGAACCCTCCAGGAGCCGTTGGCAGCTTTCCCACTATGTCCAAACCCCATTGTGCGAAAGGCCAAGGGCTGGTTATAGGGTGTAAGGCTTCGGCGGGCTGGAGAAGGTGAGAGGCGCGCTTTTGGCATTGTTCGCATTTCCTGGCGTATTCTTCGGAGGTTGTCTTCATTTTCGGCCATCAATACCCTTGAGTAAGAGCTCGGAGATGAAGAGACCGTCCGCCAGAGTGGCATCCGCTGCTTCCTTCGTGGAGTTCCCGGAGGAGACCTTCCACTTGGGAATCATGGACAACCTTTAAGTTAGGGCCCGTGTAGGTTCTTCGGTACAAGTTGTTGCTCGTGTCCAAGTAAAAGTATGATGCTTTGCACCTGATCCGGTGCGCTTCCTTTTTATCTGCCGGGAGCTTCTCATTCTTGAGGTAGGCGTAGATTTCGTCCATCCAGCTTGGGCCGAGGGATACAATTAGCACTTGTTTCATCTCGTGCTCGATGCTCGGACCTTCTATTTCCCGGAGGAGTATGGTTCGGTTAGGGGAAGCTGCGCAGGCTATTGCTAGGGAGGCTAGAGCGTCCGCGTGGGCGTTTCGCTCTCGGCCCACCCATTCAATTTCTACGGTTCCGATCTCTCTAATCAGCTCCCAGACCTTGTCGTAGTACTTCTCCATCCTTGAGTCTTTCAAGCTGTATTGGTCCTTGATTTGGTTCACGATCAGCTGCGAGTCGCTGTATACTTGAACTGTCTCGGCACCTAAGTGTTTAGCCATCTTTAGGTCGGAGACCAGTGCCTCATATTCAGCTTCGTTGTTAGACGCCGTGAAACCGATGGTTAGCGCATTTTCATGTATTACGCCTTCCGGAGAGACGATCACGATACCGGCTCCAGCCCCTCGGCTGTTTGACGCTCCGTCCACATGTAGGCGCCATACATCTCCTTGGAACATCTTCCATATTCTGACTTTTCTTTCTTCGTTAGGTTTCTCGTCCTGTGCCGTAGTCCCTAACGCTCTTCTGTTTGTTTGAGTTCCCTCCGAGCACTCAGATGCGACTTCTTCAGCTAACTTCAAGCTGTCTTCCTTGAGCTCAGGTGTCAGTTCGGCGATGAAATCTGCCAGAGCCTGTCCCTTGATAGCTGTTCTCGGTTCGTACCGAATGTCAAAGTTTCCCAGCTCCAAGCTCCATTTTGAGATCCGAGTAGAGAGGTCGGCCTTTCGGAGCACGGTCTTCAATGGGTACTCGGAGATTTACAATGATGGTATGGGCTTGGAAGTAGGGCAACAGTTTCCTTTTAGCGGTAACGAGTGCCAAAACCAATTTTTCAAGAGGAAGGTACCTTGTCTCGGAAGGGATCAGGGTTTTGCTGGAGTAGTAGATGGGCTGAAAGTTAGCCCCCTCTTTCCTCACTAGGACGGAGCTCACAGCATGGCCTGACACCGAGAGGTATAGATATAAGTCATCTTCAGGTTTGGGCATCACGAGGAGGGGAGCTCTGGAGAGGTAGTTCTTCAATTGGCCTAGCGCTCGGTCACATTCCTCGGTCCACTGAAAACTTCTTTTGCTTGTTTTCAGAGACTCAAAGAAAGGTCGGCACAGATCCGAGGACCGGCTGATGAACCTATTAAGCGCTGCGGCCATACCCGTGAGCCGTTGAACTTCTTTGATGGTGCTCGGGGCCTTGAGGTTTCGGATCGCAATTATCTAGCTTTGGATCTGCCTCAATGCCCCTCCGAGTGACCATGTAGCCGAGAAATTTTCCGGAGCCTACGCCAAATGCACACTTCTCGGCATTGAGGCGCAGCTTGTGCTTTTTCATCATAGCGAAAATTTCGCCGAGGTGCTCCAAGTGGTCTGAAGCATGCTTGCTCTTGACAACCATGTCATCGATGTATGCTTCCATCGTGTCCCCGAGCTGCTTGGCGAACATTTTGGTAACCATCCGCTGGAAGGTGGCCCCAGCATTCTTGAGGCCGAAAGGCATGACTTTGTAACAGTAGGTCCCTCGGGGAGATATGAAAGCTGTTTTTTCCTGATCCTCGGCTGCCATTGCTATTTGGTGGTACCCGCTGTAGGCATCCATCATGCTGAGACGAGCGTGCCCCGCCGTAGCATCGACTAGCTGGTCGATCCGTGGAAGAGGAAAGCAGTCCTTCGGGCAGGCGTCGTTAAGATTGGTGTAGTCTACGCAGACGCGTAGCTTCCCATTCTTCTTTGGCACGACTACAGTGTTTGCCAGCCACGTTGGATATTGTACCTCTCGGATAGCCCCGGCATCGAGTAACTTCCCGACCTCAGCTATAACAGCATTTGAGTGGGCCGAAGACGAACGTCTCGGTTTTTGTACTATGGGCCTTCGGAGAGGATCGACGTTAAGTGAGTGAGAGATAAACTGAGGGTCGATGCTCGGCATCTCATATGGTGTCCAGGCAAAGACCTCGATTTTCCTCCTAAGGAACTCCACCAGTTGCTCTCTTTCAAAGGTTGTTAGCGTTGATTTGAGAAGAAAGTAACGGGTCCCGTCTTCATTAATTGGTATAGCGATGAGGTCCTCCACCGCTTTCTCTTCGGCCGGTAACCCGACGTCTTCCAAAATCGGACCCTCACATATCTCGATAGATCTTGGTTTTGGTTCTTTCTTCTTTTTCCCTTTTGTGGTTTTCTTCTTCATGTGAACTGCGTTCACTTGGCACCTCCGCGCTATCATCTGGTCGCCTTTGACATCTTCTTGCCACCCCTCGGCTCCGATAAACCGAACAACTTGATGATAAGTTGAGGCGATGGCCTTCATCCCGTGTAACCAAGTTCTACCGAGTATGGCATTGTAAGGGCTCGGTGCGTCAACGACGACGAATTCCATTTGCAGGGTTCTGGAGCCTGCTTTCACTGGTAGGTTGATCCGTCCCATTGGCCAGACCGGAGCCCCGTTAAATCCGAAAAGGGGGGAGTCGGCCGGCAACAGATGGTCCGAATTCAAGTTCAATGCCTTGAAGGCCGAATAGTATAGGATCTCGGTGGAACTTCCTTGATCTACGAGCACTCGTTTGACCCTGGGGACTCCCATGTAAACAGAAATCACCAGGGCGTCGCTGTGAGGCAGCTGTACATCCCTTAAGTCTCGCTTGGTGAACGTAATGGTCCATTGTTCCTCTCTGTCCGAGAGCTTTCTTTTGGCGTTTCCTTTAATAGTAAGAACTTGTGAGGAGGAGCTCGGATTCGCCCGAAACGCTGCAGTTTTCTCTTTAGTGGCAGCCCCGTGGATGACATGGACAACAATCTCTTCCGGGGGGTTGTTCTGCCGTTGCTGCTCTGTCCGGCCCGCGGTCCTCTGTCGGTCAATGAATTGGTTCAGGCACCCCTGCGTTACCTGCCTTTCAAGGAACTCTTTAAAGGGCCGGCAAGCAGTGGTGTAGTGTCCCAATTCATTGTGGTAAGTGCACTTAACCTTGCAGTCATTGGGTTGGCCTTCGGCTGTCCCCAGTTTGTTAGTTGGCCAAGCGAACCATGGTTCCCGAGAGATTTCCCTTATCAGTTTGTAGAGAGGTAGGTTGAATATTGTCGTTACGCTAACAAATTCGTCAGGTTTTGGTTCCCGCTCCTGGCGCGGTTCCCGTTCCCTCCACGAATCGTCTTTCTTCCACCCTTTGCTGCCCCCAGTCTTGACTGTGTTGACTTGCTTTTTCCCTGCGTAGTCGTTGGTGTTGCCCCTCTGGTTTCCCGAGCTTCTTGAGAGTCTCCTTTCAGATATTATGTCTTCCAGTTGAGCAAACTTTTCCACGGTCTCCATTAGTCGGCTCACGTTTGCCGGGGGGTTCAGCATAAGTTCCTCAAAGATAGCTGAGGTCTCATCTAGGCCATATTTGAAGGATGTTGCTGCCATCTGAGGGTCGCAGCTTTCGATGGCGTTGTAAATCTCCCAATAGCGCTCGACATATTTTCTCAGTTTCTCTCCGGACTGTCGTTTTAGGCCGACGAGAGCGTCGATCGTCTTTGGTTGTGTACTGCTTGTCACGAACCGAGCTGTGAAGGCCTCCTCTAGTTCTTCAAATGAACTGATGGAGTCCGGTTGTAGTTGGTTAAGCCAAACTAGACCGGTCCCCTGAAGGCTCACAGGAAAGGCCTTGCACATCATGGCCTCGTCGTAGCCATAAAGTCCCATTAGTTGTCGGTAATGCACGAGGTGCATCACGGCATCTGTCTTAGCGTCATACTTTGTAAATTTTGGGACGGTGAAGTTCCTCGGGGGCTGGGCCTCTTGGATTTCCCGAGCGAACGGTGACTCTTGGATTTTTCAGAGCCTTGAGTCGGTCAGCTTCTCGGCTGAACGTGGGGCCTCATAGGCCTTGCCAGTGCTGAATGCCCTTCTGGCGTTCAGTTTGTGCCGCTCGTCGTTCACGCCGAGGTCTTGAGGATGTTCCTTACACTTTCCGGAGCTGGCATGCTGAGTTTCAGCTCTGTATTTTTTGGACTCTCCGGTACGTGGGTCTCGAACGACTAAAAAATCGCCGGTATCATCCATTTCGTACTCAGGAGAGCGTTGTGTGTCGTGTTCTCGGTGTATCCAAGGACTCCTATCCCGATGGTGTGTTTGCCGACCGGTCGCTCGGTCCACTCGCTCTTTCTGGCGATCATCGCGCTCTGTGTGTCGACCGTCACGTCGGTCGCTGTGGTCCGTAGATCTGCTGCGGATGACCTCTAGGCCTTCCGCGTCATACTGTACCGGAGCCTTGCCACGGTTAGCGTCACTGCCTTCGTCGTTACGTCATGATGCTCGGGAGCCGGAACGCCCCGTTGTTGATTGAGAGCTCGACGTAGAGTGACCTCCCGTCCTCGTGGTTCGTTCCGTTCGCATGTAATCCGAACGCCTACGCGGAGAGGGGGTCTGCTCCTTTTGAGGGATGATTCGCCTCGAGGCATCTGTAACAATGATTGGCTGGCCCAAACGGTCTTTGGCCGAACGGCGCTGAGTCTGGTGAGTATGCTGCGTTGCCTGAGCCGCCGCCTTGCGTCGTCGCCTCGATGCCCCCGACCGCGAGGCTGAGGCTGTGGGTTGTTTCTTATTTAGAGCTTCAATCTGAGCCCTCATAGCAGCCATTTGCTCCTGCATTTGCTGCACGGTGTCTAGGGGATTGGGGCTCGGAGTGAAGCTTGTAATGGGGTGGGTGACGATGCCCACCCGAGAGCCGCCACCGAGGTTAGCTCCAGCCGCCGGACCGGCGGTTCCGTCGTCTTCAACGATCGCCATGAGAGAGCTGAAGGGAGAAGAGTTCTCCAAGAAGAGAAGGATGCCGGAAAGGTGAGAAAATCACTCTTCCCCAGCGGAGTCGCCAATTGTGGAGCCCTCTTTCTCCGGTGATCCCTTCAGGCGATGATGGGCGACGGAAGTGCTATCCCTACTCTCGAACAACACCCAAACCTGCACACTCCAAGCACCGTTAGCACCAGACTGGACCCTGGAGCCCAGAACGGTACTCCGACGGTCAAGTCAGTAAACTCAGAAGGCGAAGTGTAGATCTAGGGTTTGGAAGGGAGAGTATTGCCTACCTCTTCTGAGTGATGAAGTTTACCTTTTATAGATGTGCCTTGGCTTGGCCTCCAAGCTCAGCTGTGTTTGTCACGTGACTTTACCGTTCGGCTGACGTCATGGTGACCAACCCGGTAGAATATTCTGTAATCACATGCCTCCAGTGAAAATGTTACACGTGTCATAACCGTTCGGATGACGTCACTCGTCGTGATCATAGTTTGTTACAGGCACATGCAACATTAACTGCTTTGCTGGCTCAGCACTACGTCTCTCGGCATATTATCCACATTATGAAGTCGGCTTGTACCACCCCTCGGGTAAGTCCCGAGGTCCGAGGACGTGAACTCTGAGAACTCGTTTATTGAGTTAAACATAGGATACGTCTCGGTGAAATCCGAGACTAGGGACCGAACCCCTCACTTGACAGTTATGCATAGGTCAAACCATTCACCGAAGAGTCGATCGAAGATAATCTCCCGGTGACTAATCAAGAGGTGTTCTTTATAAAGAGTTAGGTGCTCGGTGAATCCAGACTCCTACACATTGAGTGGCCTTTTACTACAAATAATATTCTAGATCCAGTAGTGGATTGGAGTAAGCCACCAGTTTTTGACGAAGAATTGGTGGAGAAAATTATAGAAAATCAAGAAGAGTTGCAGGAAAAAGTGGTTTCTACATTGGCGTTATTACAAAAAGATTTAGAAGAATCAATTGGATTTGATTATTATAAAAGGCTTGAAGACGTACGGTGCAATTGACAAGAGTGCTAATGAATTTGTTGATCCGTTTTGGGAATTCATCGAAGACTCCATAGATATGGATGGCTCACCTAGGCAGAATTTGGAAGGAAATCGTTCCCTTATTTTTTGAAGAATTTTCAAAGTTCAGGTTTGAAAAAATTAATTTGAAGTATAAAATTGATGCCGACAAGAAACGCTTTATCAAGTTACTTCAAGCAATGAAAACTCGAGGACGAGTTTTTTCAACAAGGGGAGTCTGATGCAGGGTGGATTTCAAGAAAAGTCATATTTTATTTATATTGATTTACATTTAGTATTTTTATTTAATATGTTATAATTTAATCAAAATATTCTAGAAGTATTTTGTTTCATAGTTTCTTCTGATTGAGGTTTCCTATTTCATGTTTCCTTGTTTTACAAGAATTAGGGTTGCTAGCTAGTAATTTTATTTCCTTTTTAGTTTTAGGGTTGTGGCTAGTATAAATAATTGATGTAAACCTTAGGGCAAGGGGGTTGATTAATATGTTGAGTGTTTTCACAAGAGAGAGTATCTCTTTTTCCTATAATTCTATTAATCTGCGGGTTATTAGATTGTAGAAGAGTTGTTTCTTATTCGTGGGGGTGATCTTTGTTCTTGTTCACGTTTCTAGCTGCGTCACAGAGACACCAATGAACAATCAAGCAAGTCTATTCTTCAACGAACGTTAATCTTCCCCAAAAAGACTTTAGCTCATAACCGTTGGAGCAGCTGCACTTAGCTGACAACAAAGACATGTTTTTATTGAGCTTTAACAATTTCAAGAAGACATGTTTTCTTCCAAACGCCACATCAGAAAACTTCACCACTGGCATCTACTTTTATCATCTCCATCTTGGATGAAAAGTTTGCCAAAACATGGGGACAGCAAAAAAACATGCATCTCATACCTAGGGATGAAAAACCTTGGATGATCTGAATTAGCTTGACTCACACAAGAAGGTAATAAAGAAAGGGGAACTCTTGGCTCAGAGCATAGGACAAAAACCAATAACAGAACAGAGGACACAAGTCTCGAAGTACTTGATTGAGTTGATTCTTCAAGATCCTGAATCTGGATGGAAACCCAAATGACAAACACCAGAAAAATTGGCAAAGTTGCTCATAGTATCACACCAGACTTTGCGGAATTTTGTTTTACGAGAGGAAGCAAATGGGATGCACGGGCGCTTAAACTTCCGCCGAATTGAACTTTTGGGGCTTCTATTAAACCCAAGTGTAAGCGTAAATCAATCACCCACACAATATAGAAATGTGACAATATAGAAATGCGAGAGTAAAGAAATCAAACACATAATTTTACTAGGTTCCCCAAAATCGGGTACCTCCACGAGAGCGACAGCTAGATTTTATTTTATTTTTTTTTCTTAAGTCATCCAGGGTTTTTACAATAGAGACCAGGAACGTATCCAAGGGGGGCATGCAGGGGCACGTGCCACCGCTGACCCCCCACTTGTTAGTGTAAAAAAAATTAATTTTTAGAAATAAGTTTCGTATATATATTATTTCTGTCGCATTCTAGTAACAGAACACGCATGTTGCCTGGTGGTAAGGTGCACCAACTCTATAACAGAGGTCGCTAGTTCGAGTCTTGCCTCTTCTTTTTTAAGCCACAAAATTGGAAGTTTATTAGTGATTGTCAAGGTTTGAACCCTAGACCTTTGGTTCCAAAACCAATACCTTCCCTCCTGCCACTAGACTAACAACATTCATTGTTCAACAATTTGGTAGTTTTATTATATATTTTGAACCTATAATAGGAATAATAATTCCCCTAACATTTTTTTCCTAAATTTTAATTTTCTCCCTTTTTTTTTTTAAGAAAATGATACTAAATGATGAGAAAATTATTTAATTTAGATACTTTTTAATTTTAGAGATCTTTTACAGTGGTCCCTATCCTTCAATATTTTTTTTGTCAAATATTAGGTTTAGAATCAATCTTATACGATTTCTTGTACCTAACAAAATCGTTGACTAGGAAAAAAATTGCGCGATTACAATTAATAAAATGCCCCCACTGAGTTGGATCTCTGGATCCGTCCCTGATAGAGACTACATATACACGTACTCTATCCCAACCCTAATTACACCGTATCATACCACCCCCAAACCATTGGGCCATAGGCCCAACCCAAACAGTTGAATCCGTGATGGGCCACTCCACTCCGCATTTGGCCTTGCCTAGAACTTCTCGGTACCTCTCCATATGAGACACAAGTTCTAACACCAAGGATATCGTTAATGGGTTTTAAAACACTATCAATGAGTCTGTCGTGTATGTGGAGTAATTTTTGGTTGCTTTTTTAAAGGATACAAGCTATGGATGCCTTCTATAATAAAGAGAAATTGGAAAAATAGTACAAGAATATGGGCAAAGAGGGTCCTCCATCTTTTAATGACGAGCACCACCAATCAAAAAGTTAACTAAACAATTAAAACTAAACCACACATAATTTCCATGACTATCCATGGTAGTTCACTGTAAAAACTCCTCTCTCTCTCTCTCTCTCTCTCTCTGAGTTTATATTCGGGACGAGAAATGAATTTGTCGCTAAAATTGATGAGACAAATGTTCCCATTAACAAGCAGGACTAAACAAGACCATCAAGGATTTTGTTGCCAGAGAATAAATGAAAATCCCACCCCCTCTAAGCAAAAGAAGTCTAATTACGCCCAATTTTGTTGTTCTAATAAGAGTATCAACACCAAATTTACAGCATCTTTACTTATCAATCAGTGGTTACTTTATCAAAGCTACCATCACAAGGCGATTTCGGTAAAATTCAACACCTATGAACACCAATACTGAACTGAAGGATCGAATTCTAAAACTATTTACCGGTCTTTAATTTGCTTCTTTTTGCCTTCACTAAATTTTTCACATATCACAACTTCGGAACAACAATGCAGCAACTGACAAATTCCATACCTTGGAGACGAAGGGACCTTTTGTACGATTACCAAGCAACGACATTGACATCCAAGATGGGAGAGAGTCACAGGGCCGGCCCTGTGGTAAGCCCAGCAAGCCCTCGGGTTTGGGCAACCCGCAGGCCGGGGCAACTGGAAAAAAAAAGAAGTTATATATAAATTAGAAGCGTTTCACCAGATAAGCTATGGCAGCCGCTTGGTTCCGTTGCACGTGCTATAGTCATATTAACGGACGGAGTTCGACTCCTCATATCCCGCTACTGCTTTTTGACTTTAGCTCTCCTTTACTATTTTAACTTCCCCCCCCCCCCCCCCCTATTGGTACTATTTTAATTGTGTTATTTTCTCTCCTTTTGTTTTCCTCCCTATTCATAATATTACGAATATCACATTACTAAATTACTTTTGTAAAAAATTTTGCATTTAACAAGTGCAACATTAATGTATAAATGGATTGTTTATGATCTCAATTGAAAATGAGACGCGGTTCTACTAAGAGGATTTTTGGATTTTTTTGACTTTTCATTCATTTCGAGATAGATCATTCTCCTCACATGTATCAACTAAAAAAAATTAAGAAAGCCAAAAAAAAGTAAAAAAAAAAAGAGTTAGTGGAACGGGCATGTAAAGTATGATGACTCAATTGAAAATTTTATTTCAAAAAATGCAAAGAGAAGTTGGTTTCTTTAAACTGGATTGTGCTAATCATAAAACACTATAACCGGGTTACATTTTGATATATTCCAAGCTAAAAGCACAGTATAACATTTTTTTTTTTGCACTTGTACGATATCTTTTTATCTTGTATACTTAATATAGTAAGTGGGCAACCGAGTCGGAGGTTGGGCTTGGGCAATCCAAATGTTAGGGCCAGGTCTAGAGAGAGAGAGAGAAGCGTTGAAATGTCGTTTCCCATTAATATCAGGCTCCTCTGATGGGCCGATGGCAATAGTTAAAGAACATACTTTTCTTCTTCTTAGGGATGGGCATGGGGACGGATTGGGGCTGGAGAGTACTATCTCCATCCCAATCCCCAAATCCCTTCTCCATATCCTTCCCCTACCCGATCCCCAACGGAGCTTTATTTTCATCCTCCATCCCAACTTCAAATGGGGAATGGGGATCCCCACGGGGATTTGGGGATCTAATCATTTTTTTTACAAAAAAGATAATTAAAAATCTAGAATCCCAGTTACAAATTAAATGCTAAAATCAAGTTACAAGTAGAGTTGTCGAATGGGCCGGGCTGGCACGGGCACGGTACGTTTATCATTGGCACGGTATCCATGTGTAAGCGTAAGTGTTTGCCAGCTTCAATTCAAGATGTATCAAGTATCAACTAGATTTCAAATTTGGAAACTAAAGGAACCACAAACAAGATAGCATATTATGGTATTCATCAGTCATAGAAAAATTTAAGTGGATCGCGTATCAGTAGACATTTAATCGGATGAAAACTATCATTAAAAAACACAAATTAGGTCCCGATCGACAAGTTTTCTAAACTTGACCAAGAAGAAAATTTACACAATTGATTTCATCAATAAGAACAACAAAATCAAGGCTCGATTGGGAAAAAAAAATATTGTTTTTATTTTGCATTTTTTGTGTGTTTATTTTAAGGAATGTAATGATTAATTGATAGTTGGGTAGATGTCAACCTAGCTAAGATGTATTCAAATTATTGTGATGCATTTCTTATTTAATCACACTTATTGTATTACAAAGTTCAATTATAATAAAATGTTTGGAGAAAATTTAGTGTGACCCCATGTGTGTGGAGAAAATTTAGTGGGACCCAAAAGTTTCATAACTCATAAATAGACCCCTATATTCTGGGATTCGGGGACGGGGTGGATCGGGGATGGCTTGGGGAACAGATTCGGAGGGGATTCGGGGCGAGGACATGCCTATCTCCATCCCCTACCCGATCCCCAAACATTTTCAAAAAAATCCCCATATCCTATCCAATCTCCAAACAGATCTCCATATTGCCGATTCGTTCGGATCGGAGATCGGATCGGATTCGAACGGGTCGGAAAAAATGGCCAACCCTACTTCTTCTTCTTCTTCTTCTTTTTAATTTACCCCCCAAAAAAACATGTACTTACTTCTTTTTCTTCTTTACTAAAAATAACATCTTATTTCGAACCAGGTGTCCACGCCTTACGCATACCTCCATTAATTTTGGGTTCCAATTCCACCAACCTGAGCCCGCTTAATACCGAAGCAAAGACTCTATATCGACTAGCCCAAAGTTCAAAGAAGTTAAATTTAACCTGAGACTTTACGACGTGAAAAAATGAGGAGCTCAGCGTTGGACGAACATGCAACTTGATCCGGCCAGTTTTGTGTGTGCCAGTGTGGCGATTGTGCGGGTAACAATATTGGTTCTCCCAACCCCTTCTCAAATCCAATATTTCCTTAAATCTATACCGTGGCATGGATGGTATAGATTTTATGATGAGAACAAAACTATAGAGCACATAGTGTTGGAAAAATTACAGTGGCAATCCGAATTTCAAAGAAAAATTCCGTATATCACAGTGAATATCAAATTACATAAACAGATTACAATGTAAACGAACTGAAAATTACAGAAACTATAAAATAGAAAATAAACTGTAGATACACCGAGTAGTGTGTAACCACACTCTCCTTAACAAAGATTTGCCGCCTTCCGTGGGTGTTGTAGGTTGAACCGACGTCTTCGTCCCAGAATACAACGGCTAGAACCACGACCACCCGAACACCACCGTTGGAAGCCTTGGTGAACTGACTGCTGTCTGCCTCTCTCTCTCTCTCTCAAAGACGAATTTTAGAGCCTTAGTGATGGGCGAATTTTTGGTGTTGAACCAAATGGCAGAGCTGCCAATATATAGCTGAAGAAGGAGTTGGTGCCTTCAATACGAAAATCAGTGGGGAGCCTCCCCAATGAATACGGGATTCAATTTGTCAATTGAATTCTGCACATATGAAACTCCCCTCACAAATGCTGCATTTGAATTGAGGAATAAAACTGCCACAGAAATGAATGCCTTCAATCCTCATCATGGAGGGGTGTTATTGGTGCATTTACCAGCGATTTTATCACGCGTATCCTCCACTTCGTGGGGTCCCTTCGGTTGCCTTGTAAGACCCTCCGAATGCCCCGTTTCATTCACACCGAATTTCCAACATATAGCACCAAATTTTGATAGTTCGCCCCACAAATGTTAGAATCTTGACTACATCACAAATTATTATTTATTAGGAGTATTAGGCAATGTTTCCAATATGACATTTTCGGTGTTTTGGATGGTATTTTTTCACAAGTCATTTCCTTCATATACTGATATACATCACAAAGATGTTATTTAGAGAAACTAGGTCCACTTTTTACTACTTTAGGAAGACGATACTTTTAGTGGAAATTCAACCTTAGTGTGGTCCAAAATTTAGGAACAAGGGTGGAAAATTCAGGAGTAGTTGCACACAGAAACAATTGTATTAGGACAAATAGTCAAATTCTTTCTTTTTATACATACAACTCAGGTGTCAGGATCAACTTCCGTTTACTTCAACTAATTCTAGAGTCCAATCACACGATACAAAAACTAGTACCCCCGTCTTAGCTTGCTAGGAAAATGAAAGCATCAATGCCGTTGATGATAATTAACAAAAGCTATGTAGAATTCGAAATCCAAAAAACCAAAAATGAGAACTAAATGTACAAATTCAACATAAAACAGTTGAAATGTTCTAACATAGCAAATTCTCGACACATTTAAAGACAAAAAAACTCCGAAATCCACAACCAAATCAAAAAACAGGACATGTTTATTCATGGTGACGTTCGAGACTTGATGAGTGCATCCATGGTAGAGCGCAATGAACAAGGATATGTCGCACTCATCAAGTCTCGATCATCAAAATGAACAAAGGTACGTAAATTGAATCCCAAGTAAGTTTTTAAATTAAAAAAATATTCCAGATAACCACATCTTGTGGGTCTAGATAACCACATCTGATCCCAAGTAGGTTTTATTTAAAAAAAAAGTCCAGATAACCACATATTGTGGGTCCAGATAACCACATCTGATCA
The DNA here is from genome assembly GCA_020921065.1 of Vaccinium darrowii. NCBI lineage: Eukaryota > Viridiplantae > Streptophyta > Magnoliopsida > Ericales > Ericaceae > Vaccinium > Vaccinium darrowii. Next base: position 30,057,870 of record CM037160.1, read on the forward strand.
AGTATGCTTTTTTTTTTTTTTTTTTAAAAATATATAGTCCAGACCACCTCTTGTGATTCCAGATAACCACATCTAATCCCAAGTAGGCTTTTTTAAAAAAAGATCAAAAAAAAAATGATAAAAAATTGAAGAGAATCAAAAGGGAGAAAGACCAGATAACCACCTCTTGTGATTCAAGATATAGTCCAGATAATCATATCTTGTGAGTCCAGAAAACCACCTCTTGTGATTCTAGATAAGGAGGTGTTCCGCTAAGGGTCTTTGGATGGTGAAATAGTGTATAAATGGGGAGCTCTCTGTTATGCAAGTTTAAAAAGTGGGTTTTTTCAAAAAAATATTTGACAGCATATCCCCTATTTTCTTGCCTAACCTGACATCTCAGCGTCTCATCAGACAGTCATAAAAAACAACAAACACAATTTAAATAATTTCAAATACAATCATATTAAAAATTGAAAGATCAATTGATACAAAATTCCTAATACATTTGCTTCATTACAAAAGTGTATCACATTTCCATTGAAATTGCATTACATCATTACTAAGGAAGAGCTAAGTTTTTGCCTCCTCCCGTTGAAGAGTACATGTACAAGATTAACCAAAAAACAAATGCAAATCTTTGCATGAATCTTCATTTGCATTGTAGCACCAGTGATCCCGGCACTTTAATCATCTTGTTTGGATTCCACCTCAGACAAAGGCATTTCTTTTTGGGTATCACCTATAGCTTCATTGGTATATATATTCTTGGGAACGCCTGCTGCCTGTTCGGATTGGAGTTGGCATACCAAATTTGCTGCTGCGGTGTAGACTACCACTTGAATCAGTGAGGGTTCAAAGTGAAAAAAGTTGCCGGCAATTGCAGAATGGTGGGTGGCTAGATAAATGAAAATCTCATGTACCAAGTGCAACACCAAGGGCGACGAACTTCCACATGAAACCAACGTGCAAAAACTGGTAATCTCATCAGAAAATATTAAGTACTAAGTTATTCCTTGAACTGCAACAACTCCAGAGTACTCCCTTGCCACATATCTTGAATCAGCTTTGCTATATTCTTTCCCTACAAATCAACAGGTAATCTCATCAGAAAACATGAACTAGTAAGTTCAATATCAGTCCAATATCCATCATCAACTATAGCCAAAGGAAAAAAATTCATGCAGTTAGAAGTCATAAGTACACTATAAAATCCTTTAGAGCAGCAGCAAAGTACTCCCTTGCAGATGATTTTCATTGTTTTGTCCAATTAGTCTCAATTCCCATGCCAGTCGTTTAATTCCTAATTGGTTGTTCTTGGCTATTCTATCTACTACTTCCCTTGAATTGATTCCTACCCCATACATAGCCCAAGTGCCTGCATAAAATAAAGTCTTGTTATACACGATAAAATAGGATAGGAAAGAACAAAAACAAATCATTAGAATCCAAAGAGTAGAAGTTTGAAAAAGTGTTAAGGCCATGGAAGTTGCCAAGTTTAGCCGCTTGTAACGTCCATCTTGTCACAAAGCGTAACCACTTGCAATAGCAAACAAAAAAGAGGAAAGTCAACTAATTTAATATCTAAAGATGATTAAATGATGTATGAAGTCACTTTCATTTGCCAAAGATCAACAAATGCATATCCATATCGTTTGTTGGAATTATTCAGTATGTGGTCATCATTTTTTGCAGGGCACAAGTTCTTGTCGTCGAACGAGAACAAGCTTGTTGCACTGTGGTTTCCACCCTCTGTGGCAAAGATTTTCCTTTCTGCTCGCATCACTCCGTCCTCGCTAGAACACCCATGACGTGTAAATTGGCATTGGGTTTTCTAAAACCCAACGCTTTGCAAAGCTACGTTAAGGTCATGGATTCAATAGCTAAAACACATTTCGAACAAACTGGGACTCGAAAAAGAAGTCACGGTTTGCCCTCTAGCAAAGGACTACAACTTTGTTTGGCATGCTGAGTGTTCTTAAGCATCGGATACCCAAAACGAATTGCAAGCTTTTGCCAACGATGTTATGCTTTTTCCTCTTTAAAGTGTCCCTGGCAGATCCTCAAGCTGATTCTCGTGAATCATACCTTCAATTTTTGCGATCTTTTCACTGATTATGATAATAATGAAACCCTGTATTCTTAAACGTAAAAAATCTCCATCAAGCGAAAACCCTATAAATATGATACTAACTTCAAAATTATCAGAATCATAAAAAAATGAATGACAATGTCAAGTCAAATCAATGAATTAGGTTTGATGCAGAAATTCAACTAGTCCATCGTATCAAATTTAACATTTGAGATCATTACAAACAGAGAAATTGAAGACAAACGTTAATGAAGCAGTCTTCCAGTTACCCTAATTTGAGCAATCTACGACTAATTCAGTTCGAATTGCAAATCATGAAACGGACGGAGAGAGAGAGAGAGAGAGAGAGAGAGAGAGAGAGAGACTACTGGCCTGTTGTTAGATTTCACCTGCGACCGTTGCTAGCAGGTTCTCTCCCTAAGCTTTGACGTGCTCTCGTCGGAGAAGAAGGCGGCAACCGGCGAGCTAGTTATTGAGATGGAGCGATCTCTCTCTCTCTCTCTCTCGATCTGAAACCCAAAAACACGTCATTGAACATGAAAGGGCATTTTTGTCCCGTAAAGAATAAGAATGGACCTGACACTTTACGAAATTCGTAACAGTGGAACCGAGAGCTTGTAAAAATGGGCAGTGGACTGGGCCATGTACATACACTTATAATGGACCTCTCACCAATTATTTATATTTTCTATGATTTTGAAAACTTCGTATAATAGAACTAACTAATCGAGAACTATCAAGTAAGATCCATATTACGTATTTAAGGAAATTCATGTCAAAAGATGTAAGCGAGTCAAAGCTGACACGATCATCAAAAATGGACAAACAAAATGGGACGGAGGGAGTAAGAAGCAACTTCATTCCAAAAGCTTCTGCCGTTGGTTATTTAACTGTGTCTTCATATATATTTATTTTATCTCGCCTCTAGAGTATTGGGTTGGATGGTCTTTTTTTGCCTTTTGATAGAGTGGACATGTTTTAAATATTTCAAAAGTTGACAGTGGTCATGAGTTATTGCTTTTGAGGGCAAAAAAAAAAGTAGTTTGTTAGGGCATCTCCACTCGAACCAAATCAAAGGGAGAACAAATATTTTAGTCAGATTTTGGGAGAACCGAATCCTAAACTAAATTTTCAGGCTCTTTTATTGCACTGCTATTTACTCTTTTGTCATTCAATGCTATAGATTGAATCTGCACCGTAGAATTTGAGTACAAATTGGAATGAGTCATACCAAATCAAGGGAGAACCCAAATTTTTAGCCAAATCTAAGTAAAAACTCTTGTGAAGGGCTAGAGATTACTATGATCCTCTGCCTTGTTTGGTTTGGGTCTTAAGACTCAAATTAATTTTTTTTTCTCTATTTCCCTCCAATTACTATTCTTATTTCTCTAATTATTACCCCAATTTTTGCAACTTAAAACGATAAACTCGGCCAAGTGATTGGAAATGCAATATGCTCAAATTTGATTTTTCTATTTCCCTTCCACTTTCTTTCTTAAACCAAGAGGGGAGAATTTTTTTTTTTTTTAAATTTCCTTCTCCTTGGCTTTCCCTTTTTTCTCTTCTTCTTCTTGGAGTACTCCACTAGATTGGTTCCAAAAGAGACAATTTGGAATGCAAATAGGGTATATATTCTTACACCACATCTGGACCATCCAATCAATGCACGGACGGTTTGGATACGAAGAGAGAAAAGTAGGAGAGAGAGTCTGCCGAACGAAGGAGGGAGAGAGTGCACGGATCTCAACCGTAGGTTGCATTGATCGGACAATCTAGATGTGGTGCAACGGTACCCTATTTGCAACAAAAATTCCCTCATTCCAAACAAAGCCCTGAGCCTATTTTTTAGAGTAGCACGCTTTGAGAGGGGATAACGAGGGGGTTTCGGAGCCCTAGACAACCAATGGAAAGGGGAGGGAGGGAGATAGATATAAAAAGTCGACGATGATTGAAAACCCTAGTCTATTTTTGGTTTGGTTGTGTCTTGTTCCTGTTTGTGTGGATTTCATCGTTGATGATCGAAAACCCTAGATGGATGGCGGTGGCTATGAGAATCGTAGAAGAACAAGGAGGACGCTAACGTGGCGTGAGACCCCCGTTCCGCAGCAAAAACGTATCGTTTTCCGCACTGCTGATATGTTGAACGGGACGCTTGATTTCTACTCGATTCCACTTGATTTTGGCAATGGCGACTCCTCGAATTCACATACTAGTAGTGGCGAAGCAGAAAGTCTCAAACCGTTCTACAAGAGTGGTATTATGTCACAATGTTCTGTGTTTGCTGCCGTCGGATCTTCTCTATTTGTCGCCGGAGGATTTGTGGAGACTCCCTCCTATACTGGTCCAACAGACAACATATACCGTTTTGACACGACTTTCCCCAGGAAGGATCGCAGCTGGTATGTTTCAAAGATGCTTAGCCCAAGATTATGTCCACACACCATGGTCATCGATGGAAAGCTTTATATAGTTGGTGGTGGTGGTAGTAAAAGTGTTGGTAGTGATGGTAGATGTTATGTTGCTGGTGGTCCATGGGGTGAAGTGTTTGATCCTTATTCCTTGAAGCCGTCTATTCCTCTACCTTTGCCGGAATACCGCCCTTTCCTAGAGGACGTCGGCCGGTGCACACTAACCGCAGCCCTTCATACCTCTAAGAGGATTTTTGTGGCTTCTTCTGCGCCTTCATCATATACTGCCTATGGGTATGATGTTGTGGATCGAGTTTGGGGAGAATTGGATCACAAGGTTGACTTCTCTGCTGTCCAAGGTCAAGGCAAGCCAGCGGTTGTTCGAAACGGTACTACTTTATGTTGGCTTGCTAAAAGTGCACCAGACGTGATTCATGCCTATGATTTGGTTCTCAAAACGTGGTTCGGAAGTCCTATACGAGGTTTGGACAAGGTCCGCGGCCCAGATGGAATCATCCCGCATGGAAAGCCGACCAATAGCTCCTTGTTCTCGCTGGATGACGACCACCTTTGTTTACTTTGGATGGATGATTGTGATTACGCTGACACTGAATGCGTTTTTTTTTTTTTTTTTTGGGTAAATGACACTGAATGCGTTCAACTTAACTGTACCAAAATTGGAGTTTCAGTCGGCGTGCATGCCTGGGGTGGATTCGGATTTGATGTTTTTGTCGTCTCCTCCAAAACTTACGTGCTTGAACCACAAGAACAAGTGAACAACTTGTCGATGCCCTTGTTTTGTGAGTCTTAATTTTCCTACGCTCTTGTGATTCCTGATGTTTATTTTTTTTCCTCGCCTCGACAATCTTTGTCAGTTTCATTTTGGTTCTATTAGAAAGAACTTGACCGTTTTACTTGTGCAGTGGGTGTTAATCCATGCGATAATTCCTTTTCTTTTGTGTTCTTTTCATCGCAGTGGCAGAGGGGAGGATGATGGCTGTACCAAAGCTGTTATGGGGCCGAACTGCACGCCAGTTGATGGAAGCTCCCTCGGTTTCGCTGGGAAGGGCTGTTGGCGGTGTGGTCATGACCATAGTGGAAGCACTTGCGGAAGTAGCGGTTGTGTGGGCATTGGCGGAAATACTGCAGGTTTTGCTTCCTTTAAGTTTGGACATTTGGGTTGGGAATTGAAACCAGTTATGGGCGTTCAATTTATTATGTGTTCCATAAGTGGGGGAGCAGGACATCTAGCCAGGGACCGCTTTCGATTTCGTTGTGTGGCAATGGGACTCTAGCCAGGGACTCTTCACTGTTAGTGGCAATGGCAGCTGTGGTGGTCGAGGAGGGCTTGGTGGTTACACCATATGGTGAGGAAGGTTGTTTTGCCCGAGAATGCTACGATGCGTAGAGTTGAGATTGGGTAAGAAGGTGATTAAACGTGTTTCTTCGCGTAATACCCCTCTTGTTTGTACTGGAAATAGGGGGTAATGATTGGAGAGAGATAGAGAGATAAGTGACTGGAGAGAGATAGAGAGAGAACTCGGGACATTCTAGTGAACCCAGAACATTCCGGAAGCATCTGGAGAGACGGTGGTAACTCTCTCAACAATCCTCAACACCGACTTTTCGCTATCACCATGAAGTATCTTTTTCCACTCCACGGTTGGAAATCCTCCCTCATTCCGCAGTTGAATTTTCCTTACTGCCATCATTATTTGAAGTAACATCACAATATCATGAGCATATTCACGACTAGAATCTCAAGGTCTGGTGGTCTCCTTAATGACACTACGTATCTTTGTATATATTGACATAACACCTGCTGATTTTTGGCACATATTCTACTCAATGATCTCTACGCAGTGAATATTTTCGATCATCGGAGCACCACCGAAACGCTGCCGCAACGCGTGCACAACACCTCTCCCTGGTCCCATGCAACGGACTATGCAACAACGCCAACCCTATTTCTTAGCAACCCCTTCAATATTAATTGTAATGAAAAATTTTCATTACCTCCTATTCATAAATATATCAAAACTTATCATGTTGTAAAGACAAAATTTTCATTTCAGATAAATTAATCATTGCCACAGTAGGGAAGAGACAAAATCAACCCACCACAAACATTGGCAAAACGAATCCATGTAGCAGTCCATAATTATTCGGACCAGGCTAAGATTTCTTTAGTTTAGGATGTGGCATTTCAATTAAATAATGTTCTTCCATTATAGGAATCACAAACACAAGTATAGTAGCGTTTAAGTTATAATTGGCAATTTCTCCTAATTCTAATGACCCAGTTGATATGAACATTTTCTTTTTTTCAATTTGTAAGAATTTGACATGGCACATTATAATTTGATATTGTCATTTATTACATACAGTTTACAAATAAACGGATAGGTGTTGCGTAGTATTGATTCTACAAAAAATACCACGTAAAAGAAAACTCATTTGGTAAGCTGATTTTGAGGCTGCTTTTTTTGATGCAGACACTCCAAAATGTAATGAAGTTACAAAACTATCCTTTTTCAAAATATAAAAATTACTGGAGGTACTTCACCCCTAAATTATCTCCGCATGAAGTCACAAAATTATCCTTTCCAAAATATAAAATAACTGGAGGTACTTTACTCCTAAATTATCTCATCATTTACCAAGGCACTCCAAACAAAAAATTGAACCAAAACATTAGCCGTCTGAAAAAAGACAGAAGCAATTAACATTAGCTGTCTGAATGGTAATTGTTTTCTAGCATTAACATTAGCAGTCCAAATGGTAAAGATAGAAGCAATTATAGGTTATAGTTGTTTAATTCACACAGAGATATGGTTCACATAAAAAATATTACAGCTAGAACATTGGAACCTTGTATTAGGATACCAAGGTAAGTTTGACGTGGAGAATCTACTTGAAAAAGAAATAAAAAATAATAATCATGAGCTTGAGCCAGCTTTCAGAGCCGAGAAAATTTTCAACATTAAGGTCTGTTTTCTAGGGAACCAAACAAGGAAAAAAAGATCGATGTGCTTCAATACATCACCACCACTACCACTAAAAAATCTCGCGCGCGCCCGCGCATGAAATAGTATGCATGTATATACTGAGGGAGAGAAATAGGGGGACTGTTGATTTTGGAGGGCATAAGAAAAGAACTGAAAAATTGAATTCTCTCCATCTCGATTATCAAAAAAAGAAGATGAAGAAAATGGATAAAAAATATCACAAGGAAAAAACTCATTTCGGAAAAGGAACACCATCTTCTAATTCTTACGCGAATTTTAAATTTCAATAATCCTCTCTTTCTCTTTGACATCCAACCCTCGCAGGAAAATTTAATTTTTGAATTCTCTCTTTCTCTCTAATGATTTGGGTTGTAAAATGGATATAATAAATTTTGTAAATCATAACAAAAAATAAGAAAGAATCTCTTAGCGATGTTCAAAAGTTCATAATTTTTGTCGTGTATGAAAGACTGTGTTTTATCAAATGTTAGTAATTTGGTTTTCTTTTTTTCTTTTCAGTTCACTTACTGCGCACAATCAAGACAGGGGTGGAGGCATAGTGTGATAACCCGTATTTTCTTAAAATGAGTTTTGCGATAAATTTTGTAAATGTAATATGCTCTAATTAAATTTTCTTTAGAAATTACTTTGGCTACACTATTTTAAATTTCGAGGACGAAATTGTTTTAAGGGGGATAGATTGTAATATCCCAAATTTTTTTTAAAAATATAAATTTGTGATATTTGTAAATACTAATTTTCGTAATTTGATTTTACCCAACTTTTGAGATTTTTCCAAACTATTCCGAGCACACGGTGACGTTGCCCCCGATTTTCTAAGTCAATATGAATATTTTGATATTTTTCTGAGATCATAGCCTAGACAATTCGAACACTGCCCGGAGTAAATTGTACTGCATTCTATCACGTCGTGGTTCGCGCCCACCCAATTCCCACGCCTGCCTTCCAAAACACCAGAGCAATAAACTCAATTATTCTTCTTTCTTCTTTTACTTTTGCTTTTCTCTTTTCTCTCTTTTCTCCTCCATAATTCTTTCTTTTCTTTTCTTTTCTTTTCTTTTCTTTCCACATATACTTGTCTCCCCCATGTTCTTCCCTTTCTTTTCTTTATAAGGCATTACTCATGCCTTTCCCCTCCCAAATTCTCATCAGACTACTACGCCCTCTCTCCCTCCCCCAAAATTATCCCCTCCTTCTCTCCCTCTCAAGTATCTACGTGCTCTTTCATCTCAAGATCGACCCTCTCGGGTCACACGCTAGGAACGCCCTTTTCAGCCTAGGGTAATTGACGGGTTCCAGACATTCCCAACGGTGCGGATCGTTCATCCACGCGCTTAATCTGCAGGAATTAAGGTAGAACTTCGGTAAACTTGCTTTAACCTTCTGTATGATGATTTTTGTAAAATCTTGACCCGATCCTTGATTTAGGGAGTAAGGATTGTAGGTAACGTTATATTGTGTTGAATGTACGGACCGATCAATTTACGGATCGATAGAATGTGAGAAAAACGTCTTTCGATACCAAAAACGAGTGTACACGGACTGGCTTCAGGAAACACACTGCCGGATACTGTTCGCGCGTTTTCCGGCCACGTAGAGGTAAAATTAGGAAAAGTGTAAAACTACAAAGTTGTAGCTCTTCAAATTCCCTACGTTTTGATATATAATTCGACTCAAACGGACCAAATCCAACGGTTAGATCTTCGGGAATTGGAATTTTAGTAAACTGTGGCAGATTTGACACGTTCTGTTCGTACGCACTTTTACCCAGCTTAGGAGCAGATTCGGCCTTAGCTATAAACGCGGGAGTTGTTCCTAAGACAGAGAACTATTACTCTATTGAATTTCATAACTTTTGGTGAAGTATTGGTACGTCATTTTGTTATGATTGTAAACTGATGGTAACCGGTAATTTCGGGATTTATATGCCTTGTTGAATTGCTGTTGTGGTTTTATCGATTAATTTCCGCATTTGATGAAATTGGGTTTGTACCTCTTGATTGAAATAATGGTTGGATAGACGAGATTGGGTGTGATGATGAGAAATTGGGTGGAGTATGGTTGTGGAAAAGATGAGATTGGGGTATGTGGTGACGGGTTGGTCTTGAGCCGTGTCATGTCTTGAGCCGTGCCTTGTCTTGAGCCGTGCTGTGTCTTAAGCCGTGCCATGTCTTGAGCCGTGTTATGTCTTGAGCCTTGTCCAAAGTGGCGTATGGAAACATAACGTACGGGAACATAGGTGTATGAGAACACAGTGTATGGGAACAAAGGTGTATGGGAACATAACGTACGGGAACCAAGGATAGGGATGTCTTGAGCCGTGCCTTGTCTTGAGCCGTGCTGTGTCTTGAGCCGTGCCATGTCTTGAGCCGTGTTATGTCTTGAGCCGTGTCCAAAGTGGCGTACGGGAACATAACGTATGGGAACATAGGTGTATGGGAACACAGTGTATGGGAACAATGGTGTATGGGAACATAACGAACGGGAACCAATGATAGGGATGTCTTGAGCCGTGCCTTGTCTTGAGCCGTGCCTTGTCTTGAGCCGTGCTGTGTCTTGAGCCGTGCCATGTCTTGAGCCGTGTTATGTCTTGAGCCGTGTCCAAAGTGGCGTACGGGAACATAACGTATGGGAGCATAGGTGTATGGGAACACAGTGTATGGGAACAATGGTGAACGGGAACATGGTGAACGGGAACATCGTAGAATCGACCACGTTAATGAACACAGTGTATGGGAACAATGGTGTATGGGAACATAACGAACGGGAACCAATGATAGGGATGTCTTGAGCCGTGCCTTGTCTTGAGCCGTGCTGTGTCTTGAGTCGTGCCATGTCTTGAGCCGTGTTATGTCTTGAGCCGTGTCCAAAGTGGCGTACGGGAACATAACGTATGGGAGCATAGGTGTATGGGAACACAGTGTATGGGAACAATGGTGTATGGGAACATGGTGAACGGGAACATCGTAGAATCGACCACGTTAATGAACACAGTGTATGGGAACTTGGTGAACGGAAACATCATATGATTGACTACGCTGATAAAACTTGTGTGTTAAATAAATGGGTTCTGTTGGTTAATTTTATATGTGGTTATTTGATTATGGAAATTATTCATACATTGGGGTAAGGGTAGTTTTACGTTGTTCTACTGAGTGTCACCACTCACGGTACTACGTTACCATGGTATTTGACGCCAGGTACAGGCGACAATATGGAGTATTTAGAAGATAATCCTGTAGCCGTAGAAGAAGTTGCTGAGTTGACCGAGCCTTGGCTAAACCAGTAGTTTAGTTGTTGGCTCTGTGCTTTTAAGTATTTTATTAAGATTTCAATTTGTAATAAAGACATATTTTATTCTAGTACTTCATGTGTAGGAGTTTGTAATAAATCACTTTCAACTTTATTCGGTATTGTAATATTTAAACAATGTTTGTAATAATTGGGCTATGTTTCTCTAATTTAACTTTTCTAAAAAAAAAAATAATACAGCTCAAAGATCTTCAAAATCCTTTAATTAACAAACCGAAATTTTCGGGGCGTTACAGTTGGTATCAGAGCTTAGGTTTAAGATTTCTCGTGTTTGTGGGTATTGGGTAATAGCAGGTTTCGTGGGTTAAACTTGGGTAGATAACGCTATATTAAGTTCTTTTAAGCTACAATTTTGTTACTACTAAAAAAAAAAAAATTATTTCTTCGATTAGGTGGATTGGGCGTTCATATAATATTGCATCTAGTATTGCTTTGTACATGATTGTGATGTGTGTTACTTGGCGTATCTGATGCGATATATAGTTTATTTATATACGTGGTGTTATTTTCGCTAGGTATTTTATTTTTAACAAGTCGTGTCAAGTGTAAGACATTTTCAACATTAGCTAATTTTCACGTTAGTTAGCTGCTAGAGTTACCACCGTTATCCGCTGCAATAGTAACAACACCGATAAAGGGAATGGTGATAATACGCCACCACCTCCGAACCATATGTTACTCTGTTCCGAGTTCAAGAGTACGTGTCCTTGGCATGAGGTAAATTTTATATTTCATTCGGGAATAAGTTAGGAAAGGAGTTTATGTTCAGTTATTGAGGTTCGACTTGGTAAACTTTGGCATGTTGTATCCGTTGGTCTTGGTACTTGGGTTTTTCTGTAACTACCTGAGAGTCGCAAATCATTTTTATCGGTGATGAGATATCCATAGGTTCGGTATCATAATGAGAGTGTGATCATTGGTATTAGTAGGGACTTGTTTTTAAAAAGGGGGGTAATGTACATGAGAGTTTTATTGGAAGATTTGATAAGGTTCACTTGTTTGGACAACTAAATAAAAGAGGTGTTTTCACTGTTGTATTGGCCAGGTCGGCTTGTCGTGTAGTTTACTGGGTGTTGATGGTATGGTTATAAGCAAATGAGTTTATGTATTATTGGTAGTTTTGGCTCAAGGTATTAGCTATGATCCTGATGTGTTAGGATGTGAGCGTTTGGGTTGTCTTTGATTCATATAGATGGATAATTTAATTTGTGGCTATGTTATGCCTACATGATAGTTAAGTAGAAGCATGAGATGTCGCGGTGAGATTTCGGGTGTAAATTCGTAATGCTACCATGTGGTTGTGGAAATGCTGGAAGTACAAAGTGTTGAGTAACCGGTGAGATGGGATTTGTTAGGCGTCGTGTAAGGGGCGATATGGGCTATTGCATACTTGGGAAACTAGGCAGAAGGGTGATGTTGGGACTATGATGGAGGATATTATATGAAGTGGGAGTGCCGTACAGAGTTAGTCTAACGGTTGTGAAACAAATTGATAAACTTGAGGTTGTGATACAAATTATGCGTTAATTGAGGATGACAGCTAGAGATTTGCTAAATTGATATCGTAGTGGGGACAAAATATAGACAGCGGTTGTGGTGTTTAACAAAAGGTTATGGGTGAGTACACAAGGAATCTAGGATTCTGCCTTTCTAGATGACACGAATGGAATTACTTTTGTTTACCTTTAAAATTGTTTGATGTTTGTTTGCACTCCACTTGGGATAATTGGATTTGATGAGAATATATCGAGGAGTTTGGGTTTGATGCTGTGGTTGAATATGGGGCCATACAAAAGGGACAAGAGGGCTTGATTAGTGGCTAATGTTGTGTTTGGGTTTTAACAGTTGATTGGAACTGGGGAACCAGAGGAAATTTATTGAATAGTGGGACGAAGGGCAAACGGGTGTATATCTATGAGAACTAAGGAGATAGAAAATGGAAACTGGCACTTAAAGACACTAGAGGAGATAACGAGAGTTGTAGAAGTTGAAAACATCTTAGTTGGCATGGTTTAGGTTGAACTTGGTTGTATTTGTTGTTCCACAGTCTCGAGTTCGGATGATGATTTTATGAGTTGTAGTTTATCCTAAAGTGAAGATATACTTCTTGAAGGACGTTGGGCTTTAATTCAAGTGTGTATATTTTTGTAAATCATTGATGGTTGGTGTTAAAAACAGTGGTCCAGATTCATGTTGGAGTTTGATTCTCTGGTGTGAGGCATAACTGAGATTAGAACTGTTTGGGAATTTGATTGTATGGATGTGTAGTATACAAATGTGTGAGACAGTAAGTGGACTGGATGTGTGCAATTTAAGATTTCCTAATTGGTTATAGCATGATGTACGACTAGAAGATGTCTTTTTAAGACTCAAGTGGGAATGTAGGATGAAATGAAGTCTTATATGGTTGTGTTAAAAGGTTGTGATGGGCTATTTTCTTCTAGGTCAACATAGTGAGATGGAGCACTAAGTGGACAACGGTTATATACGGACGAATTGGTGATAATGTGAGGAGGCGTGTATGAGATTACATGATATTAAATAGGTTTGAGAGTCGGCTCGTTTGAATCCTAGTTAGCATTTGGAGTTTTAGGGACCTTGGGCTAGATTTCTGTGAGTTACCCGGAAGCTTTGTTGACAGTATTTGGAGTTATAGGACATTGGGTTATAATTTAGGTGTGATGTTCAGAAAGAGAAGCTAGTAGGAATTGACGTTGGAGGCTATAGAAGTACTAGAAGTTTATGAGAGTGATTCATATTGTATCGCTATTTTTACTTCTCTACCAACCTATGTTCAAACAGTACTATCTTTAGTCTTCTTTGATTCTGCTTCTGCCTTTCCTTTTGTTTTCTTATTGAAAAGGAAAAAACAAATACACAAATCAGCACTTCCTTTCTTCCTCAGTGTTATGACCAACCACTGTACTTACTTTATTATTATTATTATTATTATTATTTTTTTTCATGTCATCACATGCCACCACAAACCTCATCATCCTCTAGTATATTCATTCTTTCTCTTTTTCTTATGCCATTCATCCCAGCATGTATACCTATCTCTCAATTTCGTAATCAACACATTTGATCCATTCTTCTTATCTTGACTTTTACACAAAGTATAACCTCCCTGATTTCTGTTGGCATGTTTCTGCATTTTCGGTCGATTCTTCTCTTAGTATATGTTGTGTTTTATCAGAGTGCGCAGCCTAAGCGTGGATTTAATATTTTTTTTTTTAAAAAAAATGTTTTGTTTTACAAATTTCGAGGACGAAATCTTTGTAAGTTGGGTAGATTGTGATAACCCGTATTTTCTTAAAATGAGTTTTGCGATAAATTTTGTAAATGTAATATGCTCTAATTAAATTTTCTTTAGAAATTACTTTGGCTACACTATTTTAAATTTCGAGGACGAAATTGTTTTAAGGGGGATAGATTGTAATATCCCAAATTTTTTTTAAAAATATAAATTTGTGATATTTGTAAATACTAATTTTCGTAATTTGATTTTACCCAACTTTTGAGATTTTTCCAAACTATTCCGAGCACACGGTGACGTTGCCCTCGATTTTCTAAGTCAATATGAATATTTTGATATTTTTCTGAGATCATAGCCTGGACAATTCGAACACTGCCCGGAGTAAATTGTACTGCATTCTATCACGTCGTGGTTCGCGCCCACCCAATTCCCACGCCTGCCTTCCAAAACACCAGAGCAATAAACCCAATTATTCTTCTTTCTTCTTTTACTTTTGCTTTTCTCTTTTCTCTCTTTTCTCCTCCATAATTCTTTCTTTTCTTTTCTTTTCTTTTCTTTCCACATATACTTGTCTCCCCCATGTTCTTCCCTTTCTTTTCTTTATAAGGCATTACTCATGCCTTTCCCCTCCCAAATTCTCATCAGACTACTACGCCCTCTTTCCCTCCCCCAAAATTATCCCCTCCTTCTCTCCCTCTCAAGTATCTACGTGCTCTTTCATCTCAAGATCGACCCTCTCGGGTCACACGCTAGGAACGCCCTTTTCAGCCTAGGGTAATTGACGGGTTCCAGACATTCCCAACGGTGCGGATCGTTCATCCACGCGCTTAATCTGCAGGAATTAAGGTAGAACTTCGGTAAACTTGCTTTAACCTTCTGTATGATGATTTTTGTAAAATCTTGACCCGATCCTTGATTTAGGGAGTAAGGATTGTAGGTAACGTTATATTGTGTTGAATGTACGGACCGATCAATTTACGGATCGATAGAATGTGAGAAAAACGTCTTTCGATACCAAAAACGAGTGTACACGGACTGGCTTCAGGAAACACACTGCCGGATACTGTTCGCGCGTTTTCCGGCCACGTAGAGGTAAAATTAGGAAAAGTGTAAAACTACAAAGTTGTAGCTCTTCAAATTCCCTACGTTTTGATATATAATTCGACTCAAACGGAGTTCGGTGTAAAAAGTTATGACAGAAACACTAAGGCTGTCCGAATCGCTGTTTCAACAACTTCCCTCTATTCGGGCAGAAACTTTGGAAACCTGTAGAATACGATTGAGCCGTAGGATTACAATGAAACTTGGTAGAAAGACAGTTTGACGTCTTAGCTACGTAGTGACACGTAAACGGACCAAATCCAACGGTTAGATCTTCGGGAATTGGAATTTTAGTAAACTGTGGCAGATTTGACACGTTCTGTTCGTACGCACTTTTACCCAGCTTAGGAGCAGATTCGGCCTTAGCTATAAACGCGGGAGTTGTTCCTAAGACAGAGAACTATTACTCTATTGAATTTCATAACTTTTGGTGAAGTATTGGTACGTCATTTTGTTATGATTGTAAACTGATGGTAACCGGTAATTTCGGGATTTATATGCCTTGTTGAATTGCTGTTGTGGTTTTATCGATTAATTTCCGCATTTGATGAAATTGGGTTTGTACCTCTTGATTGAAATAATGGTTGGATAGACGAGATTAGGTGTGATGATGAGAAATTGGGTGGAGTATGGTTGTGGAAAAGATGAGATTGGGGTATGTGGTGACGGGTTGGTCTTGAGCCGTGTCATGTCTTGAGCCGTGCCTTGTCTTGAGCCGTGTTGTGTCTTAAGCCGTGCCATGTCTTGAGCCGTGTTATGTCTTGAGCCGTGTCCAAAGTGGCGTACGGAAACATAATGTACGGGAACATAGGTGTATGGGAACACAGTGTATGGGAACAAAGGTGTATGGGAACATAACGTACGGGAACCAAGGATAGGGATGTCTTGAGCCGTGCCTTGTCTTGAGCCGTGCGGTGTCTTGAGCCGTGCCATGTCTTGAGCCGTGTTATGTCTTGAGCCGTGTCCAAAGTGGCGTACGGGAACATAACGTATGGGAACATAGGTGTATGGGAACACAGTGTATGGGAACAATGGTGTATGGGAACATAACGAACGGGAACCAATGATAGGGATGTCTTGAGCCATGCCTTGTCTTGAGCCGTGCCTTGTCTTGAGCCGTGCTGTGTCTTGAGCCGTGCCATGTCTTGAGCCGTGTTATGTCTTGAGCCGTGTCCAAAGTGGCGTACGGGAACATAACGTATGGGAGCATAGGTGTATGGGAACACAGTGTATGGGAACAATGGTGTATGGGAACATGGTGAACGGGAACATCGTAGAATCGACCACGTTAATGAACATAGTGTATGGGAACAATGGTGTATGGGAACATAACGAACGGGAACCAATGATAGGGATGTCTTGAGCCGTGCCTTGTCTTGAGCCGTGCTGTGTCTTGAGCCGTGCCATGTCTTGAGCCGTGTTATGTCTTGAGCCGTGTCCAAAGTGGCGTACGAGAACATAACGTATGGGAGCATAGGTGTATGGGAACACAGTGTATGGGAACAATGGTGTATGGGAACATGGTGAACGGGAACATCGTAGAATCGACCACGTTAATGAACACAGTGTATGGGAACTTGGTGAACGGAAACATCATATGATTGACTACGCTGATAAAACTTGTGTGTTAAATAAGTGGGTTCTGTTGGTTAATTTTATATGTGGTTATTTGATTATGGAAATTATTCATACATTGGGGTAAGGGTAGTTTTACGTTGTTCTACTGAGTGTCACCACTCACGGTACTACGTTACCATGGTATTTGACGCCAGGTACAGGCGACAATATGGAGTATTTAGAAGATAATCCTGTAGCCGTAGAAGAAGTTGCTGAGTTGACCGAGCCTTGGCTAAACCAGTAGTTTAGTTGTTGGCTCTGTGCTTTTAAGTATTTTATTAAGATTTCAATTTGTAATAAAGACATATTTTATTCTAGTACTTCATGTGTAGGAGTTTGTAATAAATCACTTTCAACTTTATTCGGTATTGTAATATTTAAACAATGTTTGTAATAATTGGGCTATGTTTCTCTAATTTAACTTTTCTAAAAAAAAAATAATACAGCTCAAAGATCTTCAAAATCCTTTAATTAACAAACCGAAATTTTCGGGGCGTTACACATAGCATTAGCCGGAATACTTGATGACGAGAACACTACTGCAGGTAGTAGTATTCTATAGTTGGTTAAAATTGTCAAACTTCATCAACTGTCTTTAGGCACGGGCAAAGTGCTATGTATCTGTATCTGTAATCTATAAAAGAAATACCAAATACTACAAGAAGATAAAAGTGATTTGAAGACATCAGACAAATAAAGAGCATGAAATGTCATACCCCCATAATCTTGGTTCTTTAAGATAAACACAACAATCAGGGAACACAAATGCGACTTGAGGCAATTTTGTAGCTATAATAAGAGGCAAAATATTAGAAATTTTATGCTAAATAAAGAATACGATTAAAAAACCAAAAAGCAATTGCATGATGGACCTTTTATTTCATCTACAAGTTCCACAGATCCACGGTATCCAAAATAGTAGCAATATTTAGTCGAAATTGAATAGATTCTCGTTCTTGCTTCTTTCTCGCTAAGATTATGATTGAGCACGTAATTAAAACCAAAAATAAAAGATTAGAGGAAAATCATCTCACTCTAGTCTTTTATGCATAAATGATAAAACAACATATGTTTCATGCATTGGACATAAACCTTGAAACTGAGTTCAAAGGCTATAAAAGTCTAAATGGCATACAGAACAAGTTTGTGCAGGAAGTGTGCACAGCCCCGCTAGTAACCTGGCCTTATTGTTCCTTTGGGAAGATCATGGTCTCGGGGCATCCTTAGGAAATGTTCGATCTCAGAATCGACCCGTGTTCACCCCTAGTTTATAGAGACAGCTTGCCACCTGCATGGCATCCAAACATGCCCATGAAGAAGACCTCAATAAGACAGATAAAGAATAATGCTCAAAGTAACGACAACAAACACATCAAAGTTAGTATTAAAGAGACATCTTTCCAGATAAAAGGCAACTCTTTATTATTTTTTTTATCGGCAACAAAATTTTATTGAAAAGCTCGACAAAGGTTACCTCAAGCGAGAGAAACAAGATCCAACCGAAGGTTGGAGCACCCAAAGGGCAAAGCCCTAAAATCCGTGGGCCTAAAAGCCATGATAAAACATTGAAAATAAAACCCTTTATTGTTGGGATAATATTTTTTTATGGATCATCCGCAAAAAGGGGTTTGCGCCGATCAAACTCCCACCGTCCATCCCGAGATCTAACGGCTCGAATGCCGTGCACTCCTCATTAAAAGCATCTTGGATTTAAAACAACAAACAAAATTTGCATGGTATCCGAGATTCAACCGAGCCGTTGGATCTCGAGATGGACGGCGGGAATTTGCTTGGCGCAAACCCCTTTTTGCGGATGACCCGTGAAAAAGATTATCTCCTCTTTATTATATTGACAGAACAAAACGAAGGAAGAGGAAGGGAAGGAGAGAGAGAGAAACCTTCCAACAAACACTGCTAGGGTTTGGACTCGTTTTCTCACCGGAGTCGTCCAGTTAGAAACTCTAGGGCAAAAAAAAAAAGACTAAAAAAAATACCTTTTTTCTTTTTCGCTAAATCCCACAATTCACGGTATATATATATATATAAACCCAGTGGCACCCCCAACAAAGAAGAACAACTCTCGAGCTAGTCCCAAAAGGATAAAATGTCGACTCGGCTCCTGACTCGTTTTCTGCCCCGCCTTTCCTCCGCCTTTCATCTCTCCTGCTTTTCTTACCCAACAGCCAGATCTACTCGTTGTTCCCCTTCCCTTTACTCGCTCCTCACTACCACTAGCATCCCCCGCTTCCCTCCGCCGGCGACTGCTGTTCGGAGCTTCGCGACTAACCTGCCGAAGTATTGTCCAACCGAGGATGCCCGCGGATTGGATTGGGAACATTGGCTGGTCATATTGTTTCCTAACGAAGGCCGAGGGGCTACCAGGGATCAGATCATCGATACCTACATCAAAACCCTAGCAATGTTTGTTGGAAGGTTTCTCTCTCTCCTTCCCTCCCTCTTCCTTCATTTTGTTTGGACGGTATAATAAATTTAGTTTTTCTGCCCTGAATACGTTCTTTTCTATGTTGCCGATTAGTTTCAATGGGAAGAACCGTGAAAGTAAGATTTTCATTGAGTTCAAAGAAGAAAATATCGTAAAGAGTTGCCTTTTATATCCGAAAAGATGTGTCTTTTTAATAATTTTCATGTGTTTGTTGTTGATAATTTGAGCATTTTTCTTTATGTCTTATTGAGGTCGTCTTCACGGGCATCTGTGGAAGTCACGCAGGTGGTAAGTTGTCCCCAGGAACCACAACAAAATTCAATGCGAGGAAAACTTTTGTTAATGGATATTTGAGGTAGTGTTTTGAGATAGCTATTTTCTAGCGGTAAAGAAGATATTGACTCACAGGTCTCAATGACTCGTATTGGACAAGATTGGAGTTCAATACCTGCTTCTGAGATTGAACTTTTCCTTAAGAGCATCTCCAATGCATACTCCTACCTCCAAATCTCTCTCCATTCTTCCATTTTGGAGGAAATTTGCACTCCAATCAATCCTCCATTTTTGCCTCCATTTTGGAGGATTTGTTTTCATCCTTTATATTTGGAGGATTGGAAAAAGTTTTGGAGATCCTCCAAACCTACTTTTTGAATAAAAAAAGCAAAAAGTATTAGATTTTGAGTAAGAGTGAATAATGATTGGGGAGAAAAAGAGAGAATATTTGAAATAGAGGGTGAATACAGAGATATGAAAGAGTGTGATTGCAGTATGTATGAGTAGTAAAATTCGCTAGATTCACTTTTTGATAAAATACTATTAATTTGATCCGCTAACATGGAGAAATAGAAATAGAGGATGTTCGATTGGAGATGCTCTAGGATGCCCCGCTAAACGAACAATGAGGCCAAGTTACTAGTGGGGCTGTGCTATGCGCTTCCTGCACAAACTTGTTGTATATGCCTTTTAGACTTTTATAGCCGAACATATATAGTTTTATCATTTATGCATGAAAGACTAGAGAGTGATAATGATTTTCCTCTAATCTTTTATTGTTGGTTTTAATTGTGTGCTCTTTCATAATCTTAGTGAGGAAGAAGCTAGAATGAGAATCTATTCAATTTCAACTCAACACTGCTACTCTTTTGGATACCGTGGATCTGTGGAACTTGCAAATGAAATAGAAGGTTTGTCATGCAATTGCTTCTTTGTTTTTGCTCTTATTCTTTTATTCAGCATAAAAGTTCTAATGTTTAGCTTCTTATTATAGCTGCAAAATTGCCTCAAGTCGCACTTGTGGTCCCTGATGCTTACCAAAATCCTGAGAACCAAGATTATGGAGGTATGGCATTTCATGCTATTAATTTGTCTGATGTTCTAAATCACTTTTATCTTCTTGTTTTCACTCAATAAAATTTTTGAGTTAGGTTCTGGCTTGATTTGTGAATTGATTTCTGTTAATTACTTGTATTTCTAGAAATCTAGTAGTATTTTCCTATTTGGTATTTCTTTTATAGATTATAGATACATAAACATATAGTTCAAATGGAGAATCCACGATAGATGTGTCTTATTTGGTTTAAAATAAGACGGGCATCCTGTCTTGATGTTCCCCTACATAGACAAGCTCTTATTGAAAATAAACACCTTTGAATAAATACTGCTCGACAACTATCCGTTTATTTGTAAAATGTTTGTAATAAATGACAATATCAAATTATAATCTGCCATGTCAGATTCTAACAAATTGGAAAAAAAGTTTCATGTCAACTGGATCCTTTACAATTAGGAGAAATTGCCAAATTATAACTTAAATGCTACTACTATACTTGTATTTGTGATTCCAATAATGGAAGGACATTTTTTAATTGAAATGCCACATCTTAAACTTAAGTAAATCTTAGCTTGCTCCGATTAATTTTGGACAGCTACATGGATTCTTTTTGACAATCTTTGAGGTAGGTTGATTTTGTCTCTCCCCCACTGTGGCAATGATAATTTATCGAAAATGAAAATTTTGATTTTGTAACGTCATAAGTTTTGATATATTTATAAATAGGAGGTAATGAGAAATTTTCATTACAAAATCGAAGGGGTTGCTAAGAAATAGGGTTCCACAACATGGCGTTTTTGCATAACCGTTACAGAGATGCACTGATTTTCTGTTTGAAACTTTGAAGCATCTATGCGAGAAACGAACATGAATGCTCGGAACATGTTAAGACACTTGAGGACATACTAGGATACGTTGGGGACAAGGAAATGTTTGGTGGTCGGAATGTAATTTCAGAAAGTCAAAGAATGGACATAATTTCTTTTAAGTCATCAGATTTTGGTTATTTATTGATAATTGTTGTTTTTATATATTTATGATGGTAATATCATTTGTTGATTTTATCCCTTACTTTGTAGAAATAAAACTTTCTGTTTGTTAATATGAATTCAACTATATTTGTAGACAAATTATTGGATTATATTCAATGCATCCCCAACATGTATGTGTCCTATTTATTTTTATTTTTTGAAAATTGACGTGTCCGTCGGTCCTTGTTGTGTTTGTGTCCTGTGTCTGTCTATCCTTGGTGTTTTTTGTGTTTCATGTCTATCTGTCCCTATTGTGTTTGTGTCCCATGTCCGTATCCGTGCTTCTTAGTTAGAAGCATAGTTGTTCATAACCTACGATAAAGGATGCGTATTGTCACGCCCTCAAAATTAGGAAGAAAATACATTTAATAAACTCCACGTGGATAGTCAACAAATCCACAGTCCAAGTCAAAGTCCACATAAGATTTAGAAAAGTCATAGTCAACAAGCCACAATTGTCTAAGGGTACTCATAAACCCGAAAGAAGTACATAAGTCTTTACTGTTATTACAACCCAATATCAAAAGATAAAATTGATTAAGTTACAAAATCATCTTACAAAAAATATTAAGTTCTAAGCTGATAAGGTAACTCCTCCTTTAAGCTTTCAAAAATAGATGCATGCACACACTCCAAGCAATCCATGTCATGCTCTGTGTTGGGTACCTGAAATTATAAGGGTGAGCTCACTAGCCCAGTAGAGAAAAATCTACCAATCCTAAAAGCAACGAAATACACTTGAGTGGTAGATAAAGAAAGCAGAAGTCATGTAACAAGGATTACGAAATTTTAATGGCTAAAGGACTTAAAGCCAACATATACGCTATTAGACTCCGTTCATTATCATCTCTCGTGTCCGATA
The DNA here is from genome assembly GCA_020921065.1 of Vaccinium darrowii. Classification (NCBI taxonomy): domain Eukaryota; kingdom Viridiplantae; phylum Streptophyta; class Magnoliopsida; order Ericales; family Ericaceae; genus Vaccinium; species Vaccinium darrowii. The sequence continues at coordinate 30,080,330 of CM037160.1, forward strand.
AGTACCCGACACGTACCCAACAAATCACATGTGTTTAACTCTTTCATATCGTAATGTGTTTTGTTCATTTTAGTTTCCAATCAAGTAAATTCCTTGCGACACGTCACACGTCCATAGGATGGACCGAGTATGATTCCTAGCGACACATCCAAAGGACGGCCCTAGTATCATTCCGGGCTACCTTTCAGCCCCGTACCAATGGTTTCAAGTTTTTATTTTCATTTAAAGAAAATTTTCAATTTCTATCCTCGTGTCATAACATAAACCATGTTTCACATTGTCTTTCTAATGGTGTCTCGTACCCACTATTCGACATAAAAAAATATTAAGGTGCCATTGTGTGTGTAGTGTTCTCACTAGATTACTTAATCATTAACCACAAGCATAGCAACACCCAGCAACCTTACAAAATTTCAAGATGATTCAAGAGGACTTCAAATTAACCAAGTTCAAGACCAAAATTCAACTCATCAAGCCTCATTAAGATGATCTAACAATTAATTGATGGAGAAAGTCATTAGAAGCATAGATCAAGCACAAACCCCAACCCCAAGTGACTAGGAAACGGATTTTTAAGGGATATTTTCAAAATCAAAGGAGAGTTGATCAAGTGGGAAGCAATACACACAATCAACACTCATATACATTTAGGACAAGTAGAAATTTGCCTACCAAGATGGGTTGAGCAAAACCCTAGAGTACCCAACTGATTTTGACCTCGAACTCCAAGAACGACCTCCACCCAAGCTCCACTACGCGTTCACTAGACAAGATGAAGTAAAAAACGAGTTACAAGGGTGAGGTTTCACTCACAATCAAAGGGGAAGAGAGAAAAATGTGGAGCAAGATTAACTAAGCTCAAGAAGATCAGCCCTTACCTTAGAGAGAGAAATTCACGATCCAAGTGATAATCAAGCTTAGAAATGCAGGAATCTTCAAGATTGGAAGTGGGTTTGTGTTGAAATCAAATGGTTTTGTGTAATTTCTAGAGAGAAGTGAGAGGGAGGAGCTCTAGGGCTCAAAATCGGAGTGTAGGGGTGAAAAATGCGTTAAGGGGTCTATTTATAGAACCCCCAAACCGCGTACAAAAATTGCTGAAAAATACACTGGATACCGGTAGTGAAAAAAAGGGCTACCGGTATGTCTATCCAACAAATGTTTCTAATCGGGGGATACCGGTAGTGAAAAAAAGAGCTACCGGTATGTCCTAGAAAAATTCTGAAATTTCATTCTACTACTACCAATTTGACCCCCAATCATTTCTAACACATTCTAAACATCTTCAAGCTACGTTACCACGTAATGACATGTATCCCCATCCTCCACTAAACCCCCAGTACAAAAACACACACTCGCCCATACATATAATTCAACGGAACATTACTAGAAAAGAATAAAAAAAAATTGAATTTACGGGTCTTTACACGTATCCTATCCCGTATCCTTTTTTGTATAGAAATCTTACGATACGAGCGTGTATCCTAAGATATATAAGGGTCCTGATTCGGTACGTATCCTACGGTTACTTATTAGCTATGAAGCACGGGTACCGGTACAAAATACAGGTATGGTTATGCGATACAGCACAAAACCTAAAAAAAAGTAGGGTACGAGTACGATTGGGTACGTTAGTGTAAATATTCCCCCCCCCCCCCCCCCCCCCCAAAAAAAAAAAAAAAAAAAAAAAAAAAAGAACCACATTTTACTATGTTCCATTGGATAAACTAAATAATAAACCTATTTTACTAACAAAAAATAGCATAACATCATCTTCAACATCAGCAGTACTAGAAGGCACACATGAACTAGAAATCGAATCGAAACTACTTGATGTTGATGAAGTTGAACTCATTTTCCTATAATCAAATTAACAAATTAAATACACCATCATTTATAGTATAAAAGTGATACACTGTCATTTAAAGGCAAATAATTTGAAAGTGATACACTCTAAAAAACAAAGTCCTAGTTGGAAAAAAAGCAACATTTTTTGAAGGAAAATAATACACCATCAGTCCATCATTTACAAATTGAAGCAACCACTACAAATTGTCGGCAGAAAAAAAGAGAGAACAATAGACAGATGCGAGAGAGAGAATCAGAGAACAATCGGCAGGAAAAAAAAAGAAATGGTAGGTAGAAGCAAATGCACAAGAGAGAGAGAGAGAGAGAGAGAGAGAGAGAGAGAGAGAGAGAGAGAGAGCATATCATCTAGAGGAGAGGAAGGAAGTCCAAAGCAGTCACCAGTCTATGGAGGAAGAAAGGGAGGGAGGAGATCGTCTGGCTGCTCTCTCTTAAATGCCTAATCTAAAAAACATCATTCTAAAGGAAATGAGAAATTGCATATGAACCCTACAGTTTAAGGTTTTTCATTAGGAACCCTAGAAGTTTTAAAAATATTCCAAATTAGCCGAAATGCACCTAGAAAGGTACCATTGGAGTACCCATCCATATTGAAGCCATACCTGAAAACTCTAAAGGTACCTGGTACATTTTTACTGTACCCGGTACGTATTTTATCATAGATGTATCTGTACCCAGTACTCGTATGGCGACATTTTTGGAGTACTGGTGCTTCAAAGCTTATTAGGAAAAATTGGTCCTTATTTCGAGGAGTAGAACCCTAAATGCATTAATCTAAGCTGTTTGATCTTATTATGGTGATATTCAAACCATTTGATAGAGATTCAATCGTAATATAGGGCTTGAATTAAAGAAAGAACCATACTTCAATTGTGGTTCGCCTGAATCATAATGGCTCTTCTTTTCTTTCCGTAAATAAGGTACTAGAGAGACTTAATGTGATAGAACCCAGTTGAGAGACTTGAAATTTTACATCTTTATGAACTATTGAGAGTGATGATGTTCTACATATGTGACTATTCAATCAAAAAGTTTTCTTTTAGCTCAAAATGATCAATATGTTGAATCCAAACAAGTAATTGCTGAGATTGGCGTGTGAACATCCACTATGAATTTGAAAGAGGGAGTTCAAAAACAAATTTATTGTAATTCAGGTAGAGAAATGCACTGCCGCTTTGTATCGTGCACCTGAATTTACAAAAAAATAAAAATAAAAATTAGTGTAAGTAGAGGTGTCAAACAGGCCCGTCGTGCCGTGCCGTGCCGCTTTTCTTCCGTGCCAACCGTGCCTGGGCCGTGCCGTGCCGTGCCGTGCCCGTTTCCTTAATCGTGCCATGCCGTGCCGTGCCAAATCGTGCCGTGCCCATTTTCAATCGTGCCGTGCCGTGCCATTTTTCTTCATTCGTGTCGTGCCGTGCCATGCCGATTTGTAACCGTGCCGTGCCGTGCCATGCCGGCCCACTTACTTAATCGTGTCGTGTCGTGTCGTGCCGACCCGCTTAATCGTCTGACTCGTGTCGTGCCGTGCCGATTTGTAACCGTGCCGTGCCGTGCCGGCCCACTTAATTAATCGTGCCGTGTTGTGCCGTGCCGACCCGCTTAATCGTCTGACTCGTGTCGTGCCGTTTTTTTAAATCGTGTCGGGCCATGCCAGCCCGCTTAATCTTTTGAGACGTGTCGTGTCGTGCCGTGCCCGTTTACTTAATCGTGTCGTGCCGGCCCGTTTACTTAATCGTGCCGGCCCGTTTACTTAATCGTGCCGTGCCGGCCCGCTTAATTCCTTATTTTGTTTGTTATGTAAATAAGGGAAAAAAACAAAAAAAAATTTAATTAACTTACTCTTTTTAATTAATTGCCCGAATTGTCATGAAAATGAGTTGTAATAAATTTGAATTAATTGCCCGAATTGTAATGAAAATTTATTTCTTGCGCCAAGCGCGCGCGCGCGGGGGAGAGAGAGAGAGAGAGAGAGAGAGAGAGATACAAAACTAGGTTGCATTTTTTCATTCAAACAAAAAATATAAGTCTCAAACATTATATCTTACAACTTTATTCCGAATAAAAAAAAGTAGCAAAAAAATACAACCTAGAAACATAAAACAACAATTACAATTAAGTATAAAAATGTTGAAATTGGTCATGCACACTAGTTTCTTGATTCTTCGGGCCTTCCGCGATTTTTTGAATCTTCGAACCTGTCATTCAAAACTTATTCCAAAACAACAATCAACTGAAAAAGTAAAAAAAAAAATATGTATATATATATATATATATATATATATATATATATATATATATATATATATATATGTCGAACCTTTTGGGCAAATAAAGGGGGTAGGCCATCAATAAATTTGGCCTTCCAGTGTTCTGAATTCGCATCTTTGCGCTGCATAACCTTAGTAATAAAAACATCCTTATACCATCTAAAATGGGTTAAAGAAGGGCATCTGAGGTTCTGCAATAATTCTCTATTACGCTCTTGGCGTTGGTCTACTGCTCCTATAAAATGGAGAATGATAGCCTGAATTAAAGAATACACAGCATCAGGCACATTTGTGGTTCTTTGCTGTGGTAAGGCTTGTCCGGTGGCCTGGTCGACAGCCATGTCAGTAGTAACTTCCTGCTTAACTGCCCCAAGAATTTCTGTTTGCTGGCCTAACGAAAGGTAATTATCCCACCAGCCTTTAAGACTACCGGTAAAACCATTAATCATAAAAATGGCAATATCTTTATCATTATTGCCTGCAGCTTTGCAAACACTTGAATACATGAGCATTTTCTGAATAATTTCATAAATCTGGTATTCAGATAAACCATCAATATTCCAATCATAAATGGTTCTGGCACTATAAGCTACTTGGTTTTGAAAATAATTTTCTTCCCAAAGAAGATCTTGTGGAGTGGGTCTTTTATAGTAAGTCCTATGGATATTTTCATTGTCATTATAGACTAATTTATTTATATCCATGCTCTTCATATTCTGAAAAGAATCCTGAATAGTCTGAATCTGATGTGAAGAGATTAATTCATCATCAGAATTGCTGGTGTCACCTATATCCTGACAACTAAGGGTACTGATATGCAACTTATCATCCATACGATTAATAAGCTGGTCAATAAACTCTGAGTTCTCCTTTTGGTTAGAGAACTTAAAGTTTTCTATGGGAATAGGTGGTTTAATATCAGGTTTTGTGTTATTCCCTTCAAAAGCCTGAGCTAAGGAAGTAGAAGGAACAGAAACCAATACCTTCTGATTGTCAATAATGGCCTGGACATCATGCTCAATACGGTTCAATTGCTGACCAATAGTCTGCAAACTCATATTAGTAAAATTGTTCTGTTTAAGAATAGTTTCCTCCTTTGGAAATGTTTTGGTCAAATCCACATAAGGAGAAGCCTCCAAAGTATGCTTACTATTTTCCATCTTAATGGGTTCTGGAGGTGGATGAACAGATTTAACAATTGTACCATCAACCTTACTCCAGATCTTTTGAAAATCATGTATTACTGCAATATGATACTGATTTTGGTACCAGTTTAAAAACCATTTTATAAAAGGTACAATAGTCTGACGATGTTCTAAGTCCTGATAAAAATGGGTTTTAATAAAATCTCTTTCAGATTCATCAAATTTAGAAAAATACCAATTTCTAAATTCCATATTTTCTGTACGCATAAAATCCTTACTGATAAGTAAACGGATTGGAGAGTTAGGCGTATAATCCATAAAACTATATATGAAAAGCCATTTCAGATGCTGTTGGTGAGTCATTCTTTTTACTCACTCCACTACTGTAAATTCCATGAGGAATTTGTTGTTCTGATATACGGAGTCCTTCTATATGAGTCTCCATTGGTTCTGTTGGAACTTCTGTCGAAGTCTGCTCTTGTATTTCTGATACAGAGTGTCTAGACGTAGTTGGATGTGAAACTCTGTAAGGTGGGAAGCTATTTCTAGAGGAAACGCTTCTAGGTAGAGAGATTCGGCTAACTATATCAGGGGTAAATCTGATTTCTATATCCCCTTCAGTGGTTTGGGTAATTTGATCCACCTGACTACTGATGATCGGTTGAGGTTGGACTGCTTGTGGAATAGTCCAGGAGGTTGGGAAAATCACTTCATCCCAATCAATCAATCTCGGTACTGCTACGTTTGTGGTTAAGAGGTTACTCTCTACCACCACAGTCTTTCCTGGATCACTACGCAAGATAGCATTAGGACACATAGTATTAATAACTTTATAATGAATACGGTATATTACTGCAACAGTTTCTGATCCGGGCAAGAAATTATATCCCTGTGTTTGGATATGTAAAGTTACAGCTTCAAATAAATTCCTATCTGTCAAAGATAAAGCAAGATTAGGATAAACATTGAAATAAACTGGCCCATGACATAAGCTAGTCTGAACAATTCCCATAAGAGAGGATTTCCAATCATTACATCTAGCATCACGTAGATCAGCCTGAATACTGGAATTTAATCCTGGTAATGTCAAAGGTTTGAAAGCAATTTGGATCAAACCAATATGCATGTATTTATATCTATGCAAATACCGCTGAATATCTTTTAAACCCAATAATTTGATTGTTTTATCATTGGTGTCAAGACAAATGGTCTGCTCAGAAGTTTTAACAGCATTTTTACTGATATAATCGAAAAGACCCAATTTATAAATTCTTTTGGGTTCTACTTCTGGTATGGTCCACTGATTAAGTTGTTGAGCCTGTGAGTACTCAACAATTTCTTCATTTTTTACTGATACAGAAGATCTATCTAAGGATAGTGTATTCATTATGAAAGCGTTAATTCACATATGAAGAAGGATAAAACGGATAGTTTCAATAACTAAGTATTATATCATCGTTGTTTATTATGTTTAAATCAGTTTTCCTTAATGGATCTCAGATATACCCATCTGTCAACGGTTTACGAGTCAAGGCCAACAATACCCTTCCCGGGTCCTAAAGGCACACAAAACCTCAACGCGACTTGGGTGAGGAACATATACCTCAGATCCATCAAAGAAACTTATTAATCATAACAATCAAAGAGATATAAAAATTAGTAACGAACTATCTACACCTATTCATCCTACCCATATATGAATTAACTACTGATCTAGCAAGCCATAAATGGCTCTGATACCAAATATAAACAAATATAGGATCGTTTCAAAAGAACCAAAATACTTACAGGAAGGATGAGTACTGATTTTATTGATATTAGAGGATGGAGGTAATTTACAGTGAAGGGTTGAAAGAGATATGGGGGAGAAGGGAGAAGAGAGAGAGTACTGGTTTGAAAAGCCTGCCTAACAAATGGCAGAATACTGCTTTATATAGATGCTACGACCTACTGTAGCAGGTACTGTAGATAAAAATATCAAATACTGTAGATGACATTGTTTCTGCTTTTGTCGTTTTGTGGCGACAGTTACTGCTGGTGTCGTTTTGTGCCAACGATTACTGCTGGTGTTGTCATGGGTGACGAATTACTGAAACTTTTTCTTTCCCTTGGCCCTTTGCTGCTTTAATTCAATAAGTGAATCCCAAAGATCAGCTTCATCAAACTTCATTTCTTCTGTTTCATTTGGATCTTGAGATTCTCCACCAAGGCACGTGAACTGACCATAATCTTGTTGTGAGGACATGGATGTGTCACTCAAAGTGTCTGTTTGGGATGTACTGATTCCCTGTACTGCTAAATACTGATCTTTGATAATTTCCATGAGCTTGATGTCTTGCTCATGCTCCGATAATTTCGGATTTTCACTACGGATCATCATTTTGATTTGTTGAACAAAATTTACTGGACCCTGAGACGGGTTACTGCTTGAGGCCTGATCAACATAATCAGCCTTGTACTGCTCAATGGTTTCTTTCATAAATAATAAGCATTTATCAGTCTCAAAGCGAGACCACCATTTTACAAAGAAATTTCTTTGTATTTCTGGTATATTCAGATGATCTTCGGATATTTCATAACTCCATTGCCAAATCCAGGTAATCCTGAATTCAGTGCAAAACCATAAAAGATCTTGACCAACTGGAGGTTTTACTGCTGTCATTCCCTTTAATTTTGGATGGTATTTATACCATATAGGGAACTGATCCTGAATTGATTCTGGAAAAGTTTCTATTTCTGGTGAATGATATTCCCACCAATGGAGAAACCATGTTGGGAAACCAACTTCCTTTTGAATAATCTCTGGATTAATAATAAAGAACCATGAATGGGTTCTTACTGGATTCTGATAATAAAGGGCATATGTCCAAGCATGGGCATAATCCCAATAGTTATATTTCTGCTCATTCAGTTTCAGGGTTCTGGTTGCAAAAGTTGATAATCCCCATTCTTGTGGATGAATTACTCTAACAATATACATTTTAGAGTAAGTAATCGGGGTTCTGCTGTTACCTTCTTCAAGGTAATGATGAGTAAGTTGTACTGATGAAGCCTCAGTAAGAATAGCTTCGTAAATATAACGAAGTTTCCCTTCCTGAACTGGAAATTGCTGATTTTGCAGATACCTTTCTTTCAGGCTCCACGGATCCTGTGGTTGCAGATTTAGATCTCCCACAGAGAGTGGGATCACAGGTTCTGTTATATTCTTTTTAACATACTGCGGACCTTGTTCAAAGGCCTCTTTTGCTGATTTTTGTTTCTGCTGACTGGAAGTTGCTCCCAGTAATGGAAATTCTGTTAAGGAAAGAGAACCTCTTCCTCTTCCATACTGCTGAGATCCTGTTTTCCGTCCGCCACGATGACGGCCACGTCCTCTACCTCTATCAGGAGGCTCCATACTGTGAATAAACAAAATACAGATTAGGGTCGAGAAAGAACTTCCAAAGCTCGATTCAACCTTATAAATGTAACTTTCATGCAATGGCATATATATTGATCATCCGGATGGCCATTATCCTGAAGCTTTTTGATATTCTTTTTTAGGGAATAAATCCAATAACGAAGATCAGCCCAAGTATAGGGTCGACATACGGATTGAACCCAAATACGATGCAGTTCTGTTTTAATAGCTTCTCGCTGTGCGTCATCCATGCTGCAAAAATTCTCTAGTTAAAAAATCTGGTAAAGAATTCTGTTCTCCTCTGATATATTCAATATCAAAATCAAAAGCAGAAAGTTCTGATTGCCATCTAGCAAATATCTGCTTTGAAACAAGATTTTTAACATCTTTTGCTAATATAAATTTAGCAGAACTACAGTCAATGCGAAGAAGAAATGTTTGATTTAATAAATCATCTTGAAATTTCGAAACACATTTTACAATAGAAAGCATTTCTTTTTTGATTGTGGAATAATTAAGCTGAGCTTTTTTCCACGATCCTGATGTAAATCTAACCAACTCCTCTTTCTGGGTTTGAGGATTTTGTTGTTTAAGGATGCCACCATAACCTATATTAGAGGCATCAGTTTCTACTATCTTGTGCCATGCTGGATTTGCTAAGCATAAACAAGGCAACTGTTTTGCCCTAAGCTTAATACGTTTTACTGCTTTAGTATGATCCTCAGTCCAGGGAGGAGGATTCTTTTGTAAACGTTGATATAAAATAGCAGTATCCTGGGCAAGATTCTGGTAATAATCAGCTATATAATTTAAACTACCCAGAAATCTCTGGAGTTGAGTCTTCTCCCTAATTTCATCTGGAAACTTGGAGGCAAACTCAATACTACGGTCTATAGGAATAATGGTTCCCTGGTGGATGTTATGACCTAAAAACCTTACTGTCGTCTGGAATAATTTCATCTTAGGAGCAGAAATGACTAAACCATTTCGTTTTACTGCTTCCTTCAAAGCTCTAAGATGCTTAAAATGCTGGTCAATAGATGATGAAAATACCAAAATATCATCAATATAGACAATACAAAATTCAGAATAAGGGGAAAATATTTCATTCATTATATTCTGAAATTCTGATGGAGCATTCTTTAATCCAAAAGGCATAACGTTCCATTCATAGTGACCAAAAGGAACAACAAATGCAGTTTTATACCGATCCTTCTCTTGAATTTGAATCTGCCAATATCCTGATTTCAAATCAAATTTTGAAAAATAACTGCAGATTGCAATCTTTCAAGAAGATCCTTTTTATTCGGAATTGGATATCTTATCCATTTTAAAACATCATTCAAAGGTTTATAATTAATAACAAGACGAGGAACTCCTCGCTCCTTTTCAGCATTTTTGTTGACATAAAAAGCAGTACAGCTCCAAGGAGAATAGCTTTTCCTGATCAATTGTTTATCAAGAAGAGTTTGAATCTCCTTCTTACAAAGCTCCAAATAATCAGACTTCATCTGGCTAGGTCGAGCTTTGGTTGGGATAAACTTTTCATTAAAATCCTGATTATAAGGAAGAGAAACAATATGACGTTTTCTTTCCCAAAAAGCATTAGGCAGATCACTGCAAACTTCTTTAAGAAAATGATTTTCAATCTCTTTGATTTTCTCTTGCAAGTTTGGAGATTGAATTTTCTGGTTGATATCCATGATCTGGATTTCTTTTTGAAGAAAATTTAATTGTTTTTCCTTGTTCCGAAGAAAACCTTGCAATTCCTGAATAATCCTGGTTTCAGGATCAGTTACAAAAGGATATGTAATATCATGATCTTGAATACGAGTATAAATACCGGTTTGATCAATCTTGATAATTGGCATAATCATATTTAAAAAAGGTGTTCCCAATATCACCTGTTGCTGAAGATTCTTAACAAGCAAAAACATAGTTGGCAAGCAAGTACCATCATTACAGATTAAGACATCAGATAATTTATACTGAATGTGCATCCTACTACCACCTGCAGCAGTTAAAGACTGGACAGTTTTCTCAAAATACTGAGTAGGAACTAATCCTTCCTGAATACAGTTCATATCAGCACCACTATCCACTAGTGCTACAATATTCTGAATTGTATATTCTTGATTGATAACTAGATTAATCTGAATATACCATTTCTGATGGGTAACCTTACTAATGCTATTCAGGTAGGTTGGAACTTCAGGTTTCTGAATGTTTTCTGGTGGTTTTAGATTAAGCTGTTCAAGACTAGAAAGTCTTTGGTATACTGAAACTATACTACCTTGCTGCTCTAGCTGAGAAGTCCTTAGTGATCTCAACTCAGATTTGAGTTCATTGACTTCTTTCTGGAGATCCTGAAGGGTAGCTGGCTTAGAGCTTTTGGCTTCCAAACGGCTAAATACCTCATTAATACTATAATACTTGGTATTATTGGAGGGTTTTTCTGATGGTTCTGCTTCTGATATAGTAGAGTTAAGTGATAACTCTATAATCTTCCTACGGATTTCTGGATCCTGGACCTTATCTACAAGGTCAAGAACATCCTGCTGAGACTTAGACAAAACATTAATACTAAGTCCATTGAGATTAGCAAAAACTTTTAAAGGATCCTGATGAGAAGAACAACACTTACCTGTGCATTCTTCTGGAGGAGAATATTCAGATTCCGAAGAGGTGGAATAATCCAACTCGTTAATCTCCTCACTAGACTCCTGCTCCGACTCCTCACTGGTATTGAGAAGCAATTTACTGAGTTGAAGGCGCAGACCTTCGTCTAACTGAAGCTCATTGAGCTTCTTCTTAGTTAAACATCTATTGGCATAATGTCCAATTTTACCACATTTGTAGCAACGAGCTTCTGATTTTGATTTCCTTTTCCTTGGAACATGATGCTCCTTACCCTTGCCTTTGGGTTTTTGGGATTTTGGTTTAGAATCCCCCTTATCCTGCCACTTTTTTCTATACTTCTTCCTATAGGGTTTTGAGGATTTGGATACAGATTTCCTATGATGTTTCTTAGGATAGTTTGTAGGAATATCATAGGCAAATTGTTGGCAAAATTCACCAATCTCTCTCTTTCCTGTAAGATTCTGCTTTTTAAGCTGATATTGCAGTTTCATGTCATTACAGATAGACAATCCTACTTCGACACAAACACTGATAAGGTGTCCATAAGTACAACCAGTCCACTGAATAATATTACCAACACTAAGGTCCATAAGTTTCTGTCGAACCTTTTGGGCAAATAAAGGGGGTAGGCCATCAATATATATATATATATATATATATATATATATATATATATATATATATATATATATATATATATATATATATATATATATATATATATATATATATATATATATGCAACAATTAAAGAATGGCTCAGATACTCTGTAGGGTTACAACATTAGTTGCCAAATTGACCTTCTAATGTTGTCCCGCCTATAACTTATTCCAATGTTTATCATCATAGCCAATAAAACATGCATAACAGCATAAATAGGGTTTCAACATTAGTTGCCAAATTGACCTTCTAATGTTGTCCCGCCTATTAACTTATTCCAAAACAACAATCAACGTGTATCATCATAGCCAATAAAACTGCCCAGATTACACCTTAAATCCTAAAACCATAAATCCTAAAACCCTAAACCAAACCCCAACCCCAAACCACCCCAACCCCCAACCCTAAACCTAACCCCTAAACCTTAAACCCTAAACCCAACCCCAAACCCCCAACCCTAAACCATAACCCTAAACCACCCCAACCCCAAAACCCGTAAACCCTAAAACCATAAACCCTAAAACAACCCCAACCCTAAACCAAATCCCAACCCCCACCCACCCCAACCCCCAACCCAACCCCCCCAACCCCTAAACCCTAACCCTAAACCCTAACCCCAAAACAACCCCAACCCCAAAACCCCTAAACCCAGATTGCACACAAACTGCCCAAATTGCACAAAACTGCCCAGATTGCACACAAAACTGCCCAGATTTTGCAAACATGCCCAATTTTTGCACAAAACTGCCCAGATTTTGCACACAACTGCCTAGAATTCACACAAAACCGCCCAGAATTCACACAAACTACACAGAATTTACACAAAACTGCCCAGATTGCACCCTAAACCCTAAACCCAAACCACCCCAACCCACAAACCACCCCAACCCCTAAACCCTAAACCCCAACCACCCCAACCCCCAAACCAAACCCCCAAACCACCCCAACACCTAAACCCAGATTGCACAGACTACCCAGAATTCACACAAAGTACCCAGATTACACACAAACCTGTCCAGATTCCACACAAAACAACCCAGAATTCACACAAACTACCCAGAATTCACACAAAACTGCCCAGATTGCACCCTAAACCCTAAAACCCTAAACCCAAACCACCCCAACCCCTAAACCCTAAATCCCAACCCACAAACCACCCCAACCCCTAAACCCTAAACCCCAACCCCTAAAACCCAACCCCCAAACCACCCCAACACCTAAACCAAGATTGCACACAAACCTACCCAGAATTCACACAAACTGCCCAGAATTCACACAGACTGCCCAGAATTCACACAAACTGCCCAGATTGCACACAAACCTGCCCAGAATTCACACAAATTGCCCAAAATT